>BGPR01003469.1:0-12795 GCA_013235015.1 Araneus ventricosus
AATTATTCCATTTGATTTCTAGGATTATTCCAGAAAAGCATTCTGTACAATAATTTTGTGGAAACCAAGACTCTCCGACGCCAGAACCGAGTTCTTACTACTCAGCCGCTGCGGCTCTTGAAAGATCCTCACTGTTAAACTTTTTGGAAGCCATGGAACAGAGTTTCTACCTCGCCTTTTGCGGGAAAGTCACTTGCTGCATATGGCTTAAAACAAATCTGTTTTGTAAGGATACTGTATATCCAACATTATTGTTGAAATTAAGAAAACAACTATTTGCTGCTATTATAAACTTTATCAGTTAGTTTCAATCTGTACTTTTGGTTCACAATGGTTATGAGACTGTATTTTGCTAAATCTCAATCCAAGAAATACAGCACAAGTATTTTTGTTTTCAAACTTCTTAAAAAGGCATTATTTGAAACAAAATCTCTGGCGCTAGAAAGCGTTTTTTAATACAAGAGTGAGTTGGGCGAAAACAACGCGAGTACCGTTTTGCATCATTTTAAGTAGCGAGGAAAAGCAAAGTAATACTACTTCAACTAATGAACAAGTTTTACAGAAAAACTACTCATAATATATGAAAATAATGATTATAAAATTGATAATTCATTGGTGATAAGAACTTTTGGCTTATGTGAAGGTAACAATTTAAAACATATTCAGAAGCAAAAGGAATGATATATACTTCAAAAGAAAACATTCTCCTATTTCTTACCTTCATGAAAATTATACTTATGATGTATATCTAAATTCCATCCTCCAATATCGGATACGCTCATATCATGGCCACTGACTTGAGTTGTTTGGACTTCCCAAATAATTTTAGGGCATGATTTGTATTCGTATCCGACATATACTGAAAAAGAAAAGAATAATTTGATTAAATGACTGGTGAAGCATATGTGTTTTAAAATTTCATTTATTTTTAAAGCAAATTCTTGAAGTCAAAAAAATATTTTTCTATTAATATGATTAATGAGAGATAAAGATTTTAAAAAAATCATTCCTCTAGAAACAGAGGAACACTACTTTCTTCTGTGCAAAAGTGTTTTCTGTGTAAATAAAATGTTTTTTTGAAAGCCGCACAAGAGAAATATTTATATAGATTAGATGTTGCATGACATACGCAATTGCATCTGCCATGTGATAATGAAGCTATGTGATTTTTTCTTGCACTTTTTCTCATATTTTTTCTTGACAGTATTGTTTGATTGAATATAAGAGAAGGAGAACAAAATGTAAAACTGTAAAAAGCATTTTCTTTGCTTCCTGTTCTCATAAAGCTTCCCTATTACTTGCAAATAACGACATTCTCACGTCAAAAAAAAAGATTTTTGATCCCCCGTTTTGTTCAATCTCTACTTGACCTTATTCAGACGATCTAGTGACTCGAACCTTTTGGAAATTATTGCATTTGTACCTTTGTTTCTTGTGAATTGTTCTCTGGTTGAATATCCTGTCCTCTGAAAGTCGTAATATAAATACTGTCACCTAGTTTTATCCTTCATAGCATAGATCATTATTGTTGCTAATAATAAAATGAATTTAATTCCACAAAGAAATGTTTGAATTGTTATAATGCGCGTTTTAGTATAGATAAAATATTTCATGCTCTCGACGATTTGAATAAGGAAAATAATAAAAATCTAATCCAGTATACCTAAGGTCCATTTTTCATTCCAAAAGATTATGCTAGATTTATTGGTCAGTAAATTGGTCAAATTTTTTTATATATCCCAACACATAATCATTCAACACGTAGGAATCATAAAGAGATAAATAACCCAGCAGCGCAAACATCCCCTAGATAACATCAAGCCAGCCTATTTGAAACAGTAGCAAGAAACTGACACTTGACACGAATGAAGAACGACTCTAGATTATTTTATTTAATCTAGGTTACCATATAATTGTGCGAACATTTCTTTGTCATATGGTAAAATCACATGATATGAAACATTTAAACATTACTAGAATGGGCTCATTTAGAGAACTCCCTGGTTACAGAGATAATAGTCACTAAATTCTTAACACATAAGATAATAAAAATTTATTAAACATTGTGAGTGGCAAATTTAATACGTGTGTTTAAAGTGTATGATATGAATGCAGCCAATTTGAACAGTAAATTTAAATCTCCATCGACGTTTAAAACAAAATACTCTGGCAGAAAATCCCAAAACAATTTTAAAGTTAAGGAGTTATTTTTCAATATCAAAAGGGAGAAAGTGGACTCTTATTTAAATATCAATCTTTTTGGGCTATTTTATATTGAATTTATTAAACAAATCTTGGCTCTGCCACGTTTAGTTAAATATCAAATTAAAGTAATCTGTCAAATTAACTAATTAACAAATTAACTATTTACTTAATTAAAATTAAATAATTAATTGTGACAAAATCTTCACTAAAACCTTTTTTCTGGCTCATACTATTTGCCAGTAATCTTAATTTTATATTTATCTAATAATTACCTTAATTGAAATAAAAGTCATTGTGGCTATGTATGTATGTTCTACATCTCCTACTAAACCACTAGACTGATTTCAACCAAACTTTGCGCACTTTTTACTTAATAAAAGAGAAATGTCATCTTCATCTTTTCAAAGCCTAAAGTTGCTTAAAATTTCACTTAATTAAAAATTAAGCAAGGCGATTTCCGCGATATTTTTCATTTACATAAATTTGTTTCTCTCATTTTAATATTCTTTCAAAATTAATTTTATACAGAATTCGCAACAATATTCTTTATTGTTCAAGAACAAGAATAATACGAATATATATAGTTGCCAGAATACATTCACAGAATTCTGGACGAATGCTAAAAGAAAATTTTAAAAGTAGACGATTAACAATTTATATCAAGAATGATTGATTTACTTTCATTCTTTAAATTAATGAATAATTAACTAGTTAATTTAATTGCTTCAAAATATTCATTCAAACCTTTCTTTTACTTTAGTAATTGTTAACAAGATTTGAAGTACCTGTATAAAAAATAATAATTTATGGAGAAAACGGCTGTTTTTAAAAATCTTTTGTTTCAATTGATATTCTCATTTTAATTAAAAACGTTTCAGATCAGAAAAAGGATTTCGTGTATTATAATATATATATATATAATAGTAATTTTACATTAAAAATATTAAACATGAAAACATTTTAATCCGTAGCAAAGCCAGGTATATCAACTTCTTAAACGTATAAAAAGTGGAAGTGAATGCGGCTGATGGGAGCTCATAACTTCTAAGTAATTCTTACTGTCAAAACCTTTCAATATAAAAGTAGTTTGTTATGATAAGGTGATAATTCCCCTAATTGAAGTTTTCTTTCTATCTTTAGTCGTAACAGAGCTATGGGGAAATGATAAGTTGGGGAGGGGATTGAAAATTGATTTTTAGCTCATAACTTCTAAGAAATTGTGGCTATCAAAAAAGTTTCAGTACAAAAGTTGTTTATTGTGATAAGGCAATAATTCGCCTAATTTGAATTTTCTTTCTGTCTTCATTCGCAAGGGAATTATGGGAAAATGAAAAGTCCGGATATAAAAGGAAAAGAACATTTCGCCCTCTATTTTCCTAAGGAGTAGAGCTACAAGAATGAAAGAGAGTGGAAGAAACTACAAATGATGAGAGCTTTCCAGCAAGGGGTAACATGCATAGGTTGAAAGATATTTTAAATTGGGGGGAGAGGAGGGAAGGGAAGGAAAATCACTTTTCAGCTCATAACTTCTAAGCAATTGCAGCTATCGAAAAAGTTTAAATTAAAAAATTGTTCGTTATGATAATGCAATAATTCGCCTGATTTAAATTTTCTTTCTATTTTCAATTGTAAAGGATTTATGGGAAAATGAAAATTTCCACCCCCCACCATTTCCACCCCCCTTTTAGCTGGATAGCCCATCTACGAACTCGGCCGAGATTTTTACTATCCTTACAACATATCCAACGCTGGTTAAAATTAAATTAAAATTACTTCAGTCATCGTGTTCACAAGATAACATGGGAAAAAGCGTTATATACATATAAACTTTTTTTAACGAAGGGTGATTTTCAGTTCTAGGGGTCATGATCGGTGAAGATCTGCAGAAATTTCCCGGAAGTCGTGTTATGAGAACCATTGCAATAGGTAGACTTCCTATAAGGAATATACCTAAAAGAGTATAAAGCTGAAAATCTATTTAGAGAATTCCAACAACTATACATGCAAATGAATAAGAATGATAGTAAATATACATAAAATTTATAAATTATATAAGTATAATATAATAATTAACATATTTAAGTATATATACTAATTAAATTTTATAATTTAATTAGCATATTAAATATATGGATAATATATGGATATTAATTCCATATTTTATATATTTTAATAAATTTTATAAAATAGAGCATCATGTTTTTTCCCAGTTTGCGTCTTCACAATTAAAGCAATGCTTTTACTGGATTAATTTATTCATGCGTAAAAAGATGTGAAAGAAGCAAATATGTCCGTTTTCAAGACAGATGAATAAATTTAGGGAATAGCTGTCTAAGCATTAATATTAATTGTGCAAAGAATTCGCAATTTAGAAAGAATATTATTATTAATATATGGAACTTACAGTTACAAATCTATTTAAAAAGCTAAACACTTCACATAATTCCAAACCAAATAAACAGGAATTATCGAAATCTACTTTTCAATTATTCACAAATAAAATTTAAAATGATTTTGTTAAAGTAAGTATAAAATCAACTTGAGACATCGAAAAAGCAACGTAGTAAGTATTACACTGTTTAAATTTTTTTAGATCTTTAAAATTCACTATAATTAGAATACTAAAAGTAATTATGATTAAAACCCACATAAAGGTTTTTTATTATCTTCCATAAGAGGTAATATTTCTCTGAAATCCCGTCTGAAAACTCTTTAATTAGCAGTTTTATTATTTCAGTATTCCAATCTCATATGGCCTGAAGACACTACATGCATTACCTGGCTCTTATAACTAGCTAATTAGAATAATGAATCAGCAAAAATGTTGAATTTCACAATAATAATAAAAACGAAGAAGCAAAAATAAAACTTTAAAACCGCTTTTTGGATATAATATTCAAGATAAATACTTTCCTAAAGCAACATTATGATGTTGAAAAAACTATTTTTGTTTAATGCCTCATTAGTAAGTGAAATATTAAATTTATCTGTATTTTATTGATTACGAGCATACCGAAAGTTTGTACGTTTGCATGGATGAGAGTATAAATATATTTTTAATTATGTTAAATATCTATCTAAATATATTTTAAAATTATTTGATACTATTTAACCTAAGAGAGAATTTGTATGTCCGCAAGTACAGGCCAAATTACTAGTTCTTATCAACCTAGGAGAGACATTATTTACCATTGCTATTTATATTTATTTCGACATTGAGATTTCTTTGAATGATAAATAACACTCAAAATTTATATTTTGAAACTAATTGAAAGTCTTCCATAAGAGAATGAAATTATAGGTCTTTGTAGATGGATAAATTTCAAGGCGATATACTATTGTTACGAACATGGAAAGTCGCTTCCCAGCAATGTTGGTCTTAAGGTTGGGAAGAGAGTTCTACAGGGAAATACCGGAGAAATGGAGCAATTGACCCCCTCCCTTGGCGATCATTTTGTCAACAAATTTGTCGACTTTGGCGACAAAATGTAGGATCTCAAAAATACTAGAATTTTCTTGATATCTCTATTAGGGGCTGAGATCCGGATTTATCGAGATGATTCCATGTGACGTTACGACCTGTCGGGGAGACTATAAATAGAGCGTGCTCGGATCACAGAGTAGTGTGTTTGATTGACTTGGAACGTGTGTGAGTGGAATCCTCTTTGGACTTTTGAATGTTGATCGACCTGAGAACGTCTTTTGGGTGAACGCCTTCGAGGAATCACTTGGAGTTTTGTCTACAGTGCAAGCTGGGAAGCTGGTAGTTGAGCGTTATTTAAAGTGCTGTTACTGTCATTTTCAGTGATTTGTTGTCTGCTTGCGTTTTAACATACAAGAGTTATTGTCTCTGTTGCCTGTGCTTTTTTATGAATATTTGTGGATAAACCATCATTCTCCTTATCCTGCTTGTTGCACTGTTTTCACCGTACACACATCGGAAAAATTTCGTTTCAATATTGTCTGTTTACAGATACTGAAATCCCACACTTTTGCTCATGCGCCAGTCGGTATGATTTTAACAAAATAAGGATGACATGAAACATAGAGGAAAATATGTTTATTTTTACTAAGCAATATATAGAAATATTACACAATTTTCGAATTAAACGACTGAGAAAGAAAATATAATATCAAAATCGAAAAGATAGCTAAAAAAAACCGCCCCTAACTAAGAACTCAGGAAAAGCTCTTTTCTTATTCGCTCGCATCAACACTCTGTGAAGTAAAATAGTCCAAACGTGATAGGCGCGGGTTTGAAACGAACAGTATCTAAAGTTATTATTAATTCTAGAAATTTGGTTGAAAATAGATATTTCAAAGTCATATTTTACTTGAGTTCAGTAGCGAAACGAATTTGGCTTACGAGAGCATCACAATTTTTTACCAATTTTAGCTGAAATTCATTCAAAAGATTTGTTTAAATGCTAAAATTTATGACAATGCCATTTGTTCTCCATTTACTTATTTTTTACAGATTAAGAAATTTAATTTAATCATTTAATGCCCTGTGTAGTTCGAATAAATGCGTTAATCAAATAAATCAAACGGATCAGATCATGGGCGTTTGAAATTAGCATTTTCTCTAAATTAAATGAAAAAAAAATCATGTCGGTAATCCAGAAGACGAAGATGCATGATACATTTTGTTTACAGATATAAGGAAAAAAAATGTAACCCCTCCTCTCATTTCATAAGGAAATGGAGCCATAAAAAGGATAGAAAAGAACGTAACTGATGAGTTTTTCCAACAAGGTGTCTCTGACAGGGATTAAAATCAGTCGAATTTAGGGGTGGTTTGAAAACACACGCACACACACACAGTTTTAAACAAAGGGCGGTTTGGTGTTCTAGGGACAAAGATCGCAGACGATGTGCCGAAATTTTCCTGAAATTGTCTCATGAGAACCATTGTAATAGGCAGTATTCCAATAAGGAATGACAATTATTGATATTGATGAATGACAATTTATTCCATGGAACCAGAGATTATTTCAAATTTCACATCATTCTGGACATAAGTTCTATAGATAACTCACTCTTTTTATGTACTTTCTCGTATACGAAGTATACAAAGAGAAAGTATTGTAATCGTCAAAAAATTCGAACTCGAGATTTTGACGAATTTCCACATTGTAGACCTCCTCAAGTCCGAAAACCACAATTTTGGAATTATGTCTGTCTGTGTGTCAGTGTGTTCTGTATGTCTGTGAACACGATAACTCGAAGACTATTAGAGATACAGGGATGAAATTTGGTATGTGATCTTTGTGCATAATTTGTAGGTTTCTGTCAAATTTTGGACAAAATCCGTCTGTCTGTCTGTCTGTCCGCGTTCATGTGAACACTATAACTCAAAAACTTGAATAGCTAGATGGATAAAATTTCGTACACAGTTTTATCATCATGAATGTAGGTCCGTATCAAAGTTTGGACAAAATCCGTCGAAGGGTTGATGGTCTGTCGGACTGTATAATCGCATACTTGTAAAAATGATATCTCCTAAACCCTTTGGCTTAGGTAAATAAAAATTGGTACGACGGACAGTTGCTAACATTAATTATAGATCTGTGCCCAAATTTCGTTTCAATCCGTTAAAAAAAGTTGTTGCATATTTGGTTCAAAATGCACATTGCGACTGTGTGTTTGGCGAGCGTTTCGCTTATTTTACTTAAGTTAGTATGGTTGGTCTACGAAGGAAATTGTAGCGAGCCGCAAACACGCGCTTCGGAAATTATGGCAACCCCCAAAACGAAACTTCATTCTGACATTCTCCAGATGGACGCCTGTGATTAACCAGAGGTATGGTGAATTCTTGTGTGATATCTATAGTAAAATTTCGTACTCAAAAACGTTAAATAAAGTTGTTGTACCTCGGCGCTCGTAAAAATTGCGAACATACGCATTTTGTTTTGCAAAATATTAACTTTTTGGGAATTCATAAATTTTATATGTTTCATTGTAAATCACCATTCATAATTTTTTTCTCAAAATAACCAGGCCTTGGGTAAATACTCCAAAAATATTTACCTACAAACTGGGTGTTTACACACCCCACATTACTGGTCGTATGCAAGAAAGTTTCGGGGAGACTGCTCCCGCTGGTTATAATTAATTTTAGAGACACCTCACATCAGTCTTTTTGCAGAGTTAAATGACAAAAACGAGTTTAATCCAAGTTAAACCTTAGTGCATGAGGGTAATTTAAATTTCATTTTTCTCTGGACAGAATTTCTATAGATAACTTTAACTCTTTTATTATTGTTTCTAGAGACACCTCACTTCAATTCTTTGAGGGTCGACAGATAAAAATCAGATGCAGCCAAACTAAAACTGCGTATACATCCTTCTTTCTCCTTTTAGAAAAATCTTCCCTCATACTTTAAGAAGTGAAATATTGAAAGCTGTCAGATACTAAGCAGGCTTCACATGGCTTAAAGTTACGCATCACTTTTAGATCTGAAAGCATCGAAAAGAGAAGGGCTTTGAAGAATTTTTGTTTTAAATGTTCCTCAGCATGCCACATTATGTATAAAATAATGTTTTTCAGATTTTGTGCAGTTTCTATATTTAGCACGAAAATTATGAACGATGTATTTGTTTCGCGTAAGGGATAATTTGGAGGTTGTTATGTAATCGGAAAACAGTCACTATTTTCTGGATTTCTAGTGCGTTATTTAAAAATGTATCCTGGCGTGTGTAGAATCGTACATCATCGTGCAAAACTGAGCCAGCTCTAATGCGGTGAAAAATAGACAATTATAGTTTAATAATTAATTTGGGAAAAAGAAAACAACATCAGAATATTTCCCTCAGTCTTTTGTGAGAATAGCTGCAGCTGAAAATGCATGTTTTGGACTAATTTGCCTATCGCCTCATTGCGTGTATTTTAACAGAAAATACAATTTAGAATCACGGATAAGAAACATAGATCCCAAGACGAGCTAAAAGGCATTTGAGAATTATTAAAGATAAAATTTGCAGGAAAATAATAGAGCATGTTGTTGAATTTTTCAAACTTTTAATTACTTAAAAAAATAATTTTATTGTTATATCTTTCATCATTTGCAAGACGTGCATATGACTATAAAAAAACTCAGAACAACATATTGAGAACTGAATAATGTGACACCTAAAGCGTAGTAGATAACATTTTTCCCTCTAGGATTAGTTTAGAAGTTTCATTACGACAGGAAAAAAAGCTATGGTTAAATATTACGGAAAGCAAAGTTAATATCTACAACAGAAAAATCAAAGATGGTTGTGCTTAGATTTATTTTGCGCATCTGAAAGAAGAGTGTTTTAAACAAAATCAATGATGCAAAACAACTTTATTTTCAAATGTGAATTTTATAGGTGTTTTAATTGAGTTTGTAACACTCCTCGGCTTTTATAAATCAAATTTCAGGCATTTTAAAAATCTAGTGTAATTGAGTGAATGTAGATGGCACTCCTCTAAGAACAGAGTAAATTCCCCGCCAAATGAATCTTAAATGGGGCTAACAGAGTCAAGCTATGGGTGACAAGTAAGCAGGAAAGAACGTATGGCAATGGTCAGCTTGAGTTGATTTTTGGAAGAAGTATACATCGTCAGATGATCGTGAGACGCAGTGTGATAAATTTTTGATAACAGAATCATATAATCTCTATTAATAATAAAGGAGAATGCGTGTCTGTGTGCTGGTGCTCTACAGGGCAGACCTCTAGAGTTGGAGCTACGAGATTTTGCACAAACATACTTTAAAGGGTGGGAATGTGCATCTAGGAGCCCTTTTTTTGAAATTTTAATTAAAAATTTTATTAATTAAAAATTAGGCGAAATTTCGGCGTTTTTTCTTAATAACTTCTGAAAATATTACAACACAAAAATCATTTTTACACCATCTGAAAGTGCAAAAAATTACCTTTCCAATGATACCAATGATATTTCCGTGCAATGTTTTCTCGAATTTTAATAAATTCTGAAAACTATTTTTGGGATAATTTACAACAACTCTTTTCATCGTTGCAATTCAACTCAAACCGTTTTCATTGTTTAAACAAATATTTAATTGCTTATTTTTCTTTCATTGTTGTAATCTGAGATAGGAACCTAATACATTTTGCTTTCATATTTTATTTCAAGATTTTTGTGAAATCTGTAAACCATGCTCTCCGAGATATTGCTTTGCTTACATTAATAAATATATCTATTAAGCTCAATGGTTATGGTTGTTATGTTTTCAGACTTTTCTCACCATGTTTTAATCCAGCTAACATGCCGCTGGCCATAAAATGTGCTGCGTCATTTTAATATTGAAATCAAATGCATATTTTGCAAGAGGAATTAGAAAGTGAAGATATTGCCGACAACATGGAATTAGAGGTTACATGACATGACCAGTTATTTGACTCCATTAGGAACATTTATGTAGACAATGAACAGAAGAGATCCAAGGTCACTAATAGAACATGTATTAAATATCTACCACAATCTGTAGTTTAAAATTACGTTGTTAAGAGAACCATGCATATAAAATGATGCAAGATTCAATTGAAATCATATTCCCGGCGAACAAGTTGGTGGCCGAAGGCGGCTAGTAACACAATAAAATCGAAACTCATGCGAATTTCCGAATGGTTATCTGATAAATGGGAACACCTGCCGCTTTGTCTTAACTTCATCTACAAGTAAAGACACAAACCAGCGAATAACAAACGACCACAGCAGTTATAATCAATAGTCTACAATTATGCGCAGACTCTCCAGCAAACACAATCAATTTAACCAATCCACTCCCATCGGAAGAAAGGATTAGGGTGGCATTAAAAATGTATATCTCAAAGCCATTTGGGTAAGTGAAAAGAGACGAATTGATTGTGAATTCGAAGAAAAGCCCGTTTCCTAAAGTATCGAATAAACACCCAGCGTGCAGAGGCTGTGTCCCGCATTTGTCAATAATATGTCATTGGGTCTTCGACAAGGATGGCACGGTTGCTCAGAAGCATTATCTTTTCAATCGTCGTGTGTTCTGGGGAGACTGACTGTGTAATTAGGATAAAAGCATTCGACGAATTCCGGTCGATTTTTTTCGATCAACACTTGTATTTCGTTTTGTTGTCCTTTTGTTCTGTTTTTTTCGCCACCACCTTCCCTTCGCCGAAGAAAGTAATTTTCCAAAGGAAGAACATTCAGCTGGATTGAAATAGGACACGTGTGGTGGCACAAAAACTAGGTAGTTTTGCATCATCTCCATTCGGTGCTTTCGTTCATGCACTTTATTTCAGGGAAAATTCTGATGTTCGTGAACGGAAAAAATGATTTTGTTGCGTGAGTGTATAGTAGCCATCAACGACAAATAAACAAAATTAAGGCATTCGGCTTTCTGACAGGCTATTTAGAGC
The DNA here is from genome assembly GCA_013235015.1 of Araneus ventricosus. Lineage (NCBI taxonomy): Eukaryota > Metazoa > Arthropoda > Arachnida > Araneae > Araneidae > Araneus > Araneus ventricosus. The sequence continues at coordinate 11,590 of BGPR01003469.1, forward strand.
CACTAAAGGCTACTCCCAGAATTTCGGTTTCAGGATCGGAGGATCGTTGTTTCAAAACCTGATTCTATAGACAATCCGTCCCGACCATGAGCCCAGTGCATGCTAAATTTAATGCATATTATTTTGTAGAAAATTTTGATGTTCATGAAGGGAAAAAATGATTTTGTTGCGTGAGTGTATAGTAGCTGTTGAAAGAAAATAAACAAAATTAAGGCATTCAGCTGTCTGACAGGCTGTTTAGAGTCACCAAAGGCTACTGACAGAATCTCGGTTTCATGATCGGAGGATCGCGGTTTCAAGACTTGGTTCCACCGAAATTCCACCATGTCTGTGGGATTAGGGTATATTAAATTTGTGGCCATAGGACAAACATCGTCAGGCTGGTTTGATGTGGAAGCTTGGAGGGAGAGATGCTAGTTAACATGTCGTCCTCGTCATCTGACCGTGGTTCAGAAGTTCGTCTCAAAATAGCCTTACTGTAGCTTAGAAATGGAGTGTTAATTAGAAGAAATTAAACCTGTCAGGCTTATATGTTATTTAGATAATTGAGGATTTTTTTGTTATCATATTAGTTGTCTCAAAAGAAATCTTAATCTGTAATGTTATTTCTTCATTTTAATATAAAATATGTCATAGAATAGTTTCAGATTCAAAAAAGGGGCGAATAAATGAACATAAATGATTCTAAACGTTGGGAAAAAATCTAAAACCGAAAGGCATAAATATGCGAAAAATTATCACAAAGATGAGATGTCAGATTATTATTCAGGAAAACGGTGATGGCAGTGATTTGATAAAAAAAATTTTCTGAGGTGGTTTGTTGTAACATCTAATTAGATAATTCATAAACAAAATCAGAGAAAGCTGATATTAAATGAAGAAACTATTGCATTGAAGACCGTGATAATTCGCTTCACTCACGAAAAATTAAAACACAAAAAAGTGTTGTAAAATTAATTATGTATTGTAGAAAATAATATCATTAAAATTATAAACATCAATGACTTTACAACCCTGTAATTTTGAACCGTGATCGAATGACGTGGACCACACATGAACCTATTCCTTCCTCCCACACATATTTTATAAAATTGGTTCTTCAATCCATAATTATCTGACCTTGAAGCTAGTATTATGACACCAGATTACCACGGCCCTCAAATCAGCAACGGTTTACATCTTAACTTCAAATGACATCGATTTTTG
>BGPR01003469.1:15795-136065 GCA_013235015.1 Araneus ventricosus
AAATCAGCAACGGTTTACATCTTAACTTCAAATGACATCGATTTTTGTTCAATTCTTTTAGATAGAGAGCAACTCCAGAAGAATTTTATCGTCGCTCAAAACCAGTAACAGAGATTATTAAAAATATTTTGAAACCTGATATACATTATAAACTTCAATGACTTTTAAAATCTTGAAGTGTTGAATCGAGAATGACACCTGAAGCAATTCCTTCCTCCTTCAACTTTCACAAGGATCTAGTTGGAAGACATTTCAACGCGACGAATTTAATACTTTTTCTGTATAGAAGGTATATGCTTTATAGAATCAGATCTTGAACCCACGACTCTCTGGACTGGAAGCCAGAACTCTGACACCAGGCTTCCACGGCCTTCAAACTAACATTTGTGACATTTGGCTATTGTTGACTATGGTTAGGAGAACGCTTGGCGCATCTTCCTGCTGCGGAGGGTTGCTTTTTGTAAACACGTCTGAGATGGATTTCGACCTCAGCCGAAAGAGGTGACATGTGTGGCTTGTTGATTCGTTTTTTTTGAAAGAGCTCTGGCATCTCAGTGCGACGGACTTCACTAAATTCTAAAGTATATTTCTCGTCTGCTTTGTGTACGTGCAAATAGAGATATTTTACCAAAATCTAGTGTCAACATTTCAAAAGAAAGGAACATCACATCGTTTTTATCAGTTCCAATGATGAAGTATTATTTATTTTCCTGTTTTAATCATTTATCTGATTTAATGTTCAATAAGAACAACTATTTTCGAATTCATTTATGACGCACGAATGCTTATTTATAACACACGTGCAAACCTAATAAGCAGAAAATAATCCTGTCTTTATTTTGTCACTGAAGAATGGGCTGAGATAAAGTGATAGAAATCCACTAATTTTAATTGGTTTACATATAACTTCAAACATCTTAATGCAAATTAGACCGACTTTTGTTCAAGTCTGCTTGATAGGAAACAACTTCAGTCCCTCGAAACCATTAACAGAAATTACTAAAAAAATTTTGATATCTGATACATTGAAAATCAATATTTCTAGTTTATAATGATCAGTGAAATGAGAAAAATTTGAAAAGAAATCAATTTTCATTACATCATATAATTACGAGTGGTAATGAATGAATATGAAATTAATCTCAAATCTGCAATAACGAATAAAGAGCACAGAAAAAATATTTCTCTAAAAAATGCTTTTGAAAAAAATTTGATAGTTAAAAAGACATTAACGTCATTAATTTAGGAAAACGTAGTAATTTAAAACATATTTTTACGCAAATAGGATGTAAGATATAAAAGTTTTCACCAATAAAATCATAGTGCAAAATTTCTGAATATAAGATTTTTGTGCTTTTTTTATTAACTAACAGAAATTGTTATAGTTAAGAGTAAAAAAAAGTCTGAAATTGTTTAATAGCTTTTTTCTCTGGCAAAAATGATAATTAGAAATGGATTTGGAAAATATATTTTAATATATGAATGAGATTGAATAATTTCATATGTTTTCTTTTCGATTCATTTCAAACATGTTTTTAAACGATTACAAATGGAATATAAATTTAGAAAGTTTTCACCAATAAAGCCATAATGGGGACTTTCTGAATATTAGTTTTTAATTAACAGAACTTGAGATAGTTCAGAATTAAAAAAACTTTGAAATAATTTAATCAATTTTTCTCTGGAAAAATGACAGCCAAAAATGAATTCATTTGTAAAAAAAAAACTTTAATAAATTAATCAGGTTAAATTATTTTATTTGTTTTTGATATACCTACTATGGAAGTCATTTCACTTTTAATAATTAGAAGATTTAATTTATTTTACTGGAAAACGTAAAAAGAAATTGGGCATTTGAGAATTTTTGAACAATATTAAACTAAAAAGAGAGCAATTAGGTAGCTTAAAAACATCAGGAAGATTCCGTTGCGAATGGGAACACTATTTTACATAGGTACGGTTGTAGAATGAAGTAATTTCATCTGACACATGAAATGAGTGACATGAAAAACGTAAGTTTGAGCGCTAACATCTAACTTAACTTTTTCTCACATTTACTTTTAATATCTTAACTTTTGACGTAGATTTACGTCTCTCCATAGTGGTCTGATGGTGTGTTATGACGCTTTTTGCGCTGAAGTTAAATGCTTATATCCCCGCAACCAAATAACATAAAGAATTGGTTTTAGTTTCAGTTAACAAAGAAAGGGGTACCTTGAATATTGCAAAAGGAAATTTAGAATTTGGAATTACGGTTTAGTCATAATCGAGCTGCAAAGTTGGTAAAAATAACGAAACATTTTGATGACGTCACAGCGACGTTAAAAGCTTATAGATCCGCAACCAAATAACATAGAGAGTTGGTTTTAGTTTCATTTAAAAGAGAAAGGTGGACATTGAAGATCGCAAAAAAAAATTTGGAATTACGGTTTAGTCACAGTCGAGTTGCAAAGTTGGTGAAAATCACGAAGAATTTTACATAGAGTCACATAGTCGCACTAGACTAATAGTCACTATAGACTATAGAGTTAATTGTCATATAGAGCTACTTCAGTCATAGAAAGTCACAGTTGAGTAAGGTAACTAAGTCTACGCCCCTCAATCCCAGCGGGTGTTTCGCAGAGACAGCCTACCGTCGAATTTTTTTCTTACTTTCATCTTGAAAGATGCGCAATGAATTTGAAATTTAAATTAGCGTAGAGCATTTGACGCGTATCTTGCTAGCGTGAATTGAATTCATAAACGAATTATTCTGGAGATACATAATATTTTAAATTTCTTCTGTATTTAAGGTATCCGACTGCTTTAAAATCGTCGAATTTGATGAAATTATCAACAACTTTTTATGACTTAATTTTGTAGCCTGTTTAACCAGCTTTCTAAAACTGTCTCACTTTTTACTCTATGTGAATTACAAATGGAGTTACAGCTGTGTTATACCCGAACTGTAAGCATTATTTTATGTTGCATGAAAACTTTAAATGTGTTTTCTGAGAAATGATATTTTTGAGGAAAACTGTCGACCGTAACAACGATTTCTCAAAAACTTATTCAAGTATTGATATGAAATTTTCTGAGATTGTTTTTTGTAATATGCTTGATGTTTTCCTCTAAAAACTAAGGTCAATTTTAAAATCAAGTATTATCTTTAAGTGCTTAAATATAAACGAAAAGCATTTTTTATGAAAAATTACCAGTTTAGTAACTATGTTCAGCTATATCTCAAAACTATTTTGAAGTACAAGAAATATTTTAGAGCATAACACAGATAACCGTCATAAAAATGTACTCCTACAAGGATTTATGTATATTTAGAATACGAGTTTGTCTATGGCTGTTAGCGTAAGGCAAATATTTTAGTCGTTTTTCTTCAAATTTCTCAGTTTTTTTTAAAAAAAGTATTATTTTGAAAGACTAATTTTACAATATTTTCATAGTTTTAAAACATATGCAGTTGAAAAATAACATTAAAAATATAAGTTATTTTTCAAAAAAATGTCTCCGAACCCAGTCGGATACCTTAATATTATGAATGAGTATTATAGAATATACAGGTTATTCAAAGCAATTGCGTCGATGGGTATAACTTTCATGTTAACAATGATAGGAAAATAAAATGTGAACGCAATATAGATGAAAGCTTAAAATTTTGTTTGGGTACGTAGCAATTGCCCAATGTAACTTCTCCTATTGAAACAGGCAACATCCATACAATAGCCCATTTCACACTATGAAGCATCTTCGCAGTCACTGATGCTCACTCAGTAGCAGCATGCATGCATGACCTGCATGTGGCTACCTATATCTTCTCAAATTATTTCTTGTGTTTTCATTTCATTGGAATGTGTCCTAAAATCTATCTTAATACCTCCCTTGTGTGCAGCAGTGAACGAATTTCAGTTACGCATAGGGAATTCTTCATATGATAGTGAAATGGACTACCGCACGGATGTTACCCATGTGATGAAGGGAAGTCACATAGAGCAATTAAACTAGGGCATATAACAAAACTTAAAGCTTTTTCTGGAATTGTGTTTAGATTTTTCTTCCTATTGTTGTTTACATTGAAACTGTAGCCATTTTTAAACGAGGTAATTGTTTTGTATAACCTTTATCTATATATATAAAAAAGCAATGTTTTTAGTGTATATATATATGTTCGTTTTTTTTGTTCTTCATGCACGTTCAGACCGTTTGCTATACCGGAACAAATTTGACACAGAGATAAATTTACTCAACAGGGAGCTACCGCCGAAAAAATTATTTTAAAGTTCGAAGTAGATTTTAAATTCTTAATTTTAAATGGTGAATTCGGTCCTTTTCGCCTATTTTGACCAATTTTCTTTTTTTCCCTATTATTAATCATACAAATTTTTCTTGCCTTATTTATTAATTTTTTCTCTTCGTCTTATTATATCTTACTTACATTGTTTCTTTTTTAGCGAGCTATCGTGTTTTGATTTATAAACATCGTAAAAAATCATTTTCTTGGATTTTTCTCTTTTATTTGTCTTAAGGTGTTTTATTTCGCAACGTTACGGTTATAAAATAATAAAAAGACTAGATTCGAAAGAAAATTTACGTTTGTTACGGAAAAATAGTGAAAATATTTGTTGAGAAAAACGGAGGCAGGTATATAAAAAAATATGAATCCGAAGCAACGCCGTGTTATAATCTAGTTATGAATAAAATTGATTATAGCTCACATAATTCTAGATCACACGTCTTGAAGTTTTGGATTTTATCTAATTCGCATAAATACCTTTGAATTAGTCCAGGTATACAATGGTATGTATGAACAACGAATTCCCGAGTGAGACATTGAAGTAAATATATTTATCTACAACTCATTGTTATTTCATTTCATCTAATTCAGATTTTACTACTTAATATATACAATAATGAATATCTATCACAGATCAAAAGAAATGCAACGCTAAAATGATAAGAAATTAAATTTAGTCGTTATGTTCTGGTAACTTCAAAAAGCATAATATTCGAATTCTCTTAATTTAATTTAGTGTAAATGTCTCTTCTAGACGTTAAAAAAGTTAACAGAAATAGAAAGATAAAGTAAATTAAGTGTGGAAAGAAATTTCATAAATCTTCGATGTAATAATGACTGAAATAAAGTCTCTCCAAAGGTTCGTGTGTATTAATGAAAAACATCTTAATAAATAATATGAAACTTTAAACATTAAATGTTTTCGATGTAAGAAAATTGACTACTGTAAGCCAAGAAGTGATGTAACAAATATCTTGAATTAGTTTGAATAACGATGGAAATGTCCTTCCTTACTTTAATATTATTTTTTTCATTTTATAGTCAAACTACTCACTACTAGTAAAAAATGAATCGACTAAATATATTTATTTCAGCCATACATCTTAGGAGTTTTTGAAGACATCCAAACTTTCACACAAATGAATCCCATTTCTCAACTTATTTATATTCAAAGCGATGAAAAACATACGCCAAAAGTGATTGCACAGCAGAGACGCAGCCGATTTTTCTCGTTGCCACATTAATGATGAGTAATTTAGCCGTCTCGCCAAATGGAAGAAAGTAAAAGTGACTGTATTCATCTTTTTATTCTGTCGGAAGAAGCAAAAGCTATAAGCAGGTCGAACAAAAGACTTGAAGAGCTCCAGACAAGTGGAAGTGGTTTGAAGTATGAGAGAGCTATCATGGAACTTCTTTTATGGATCATTTTTGATCCATGGGGACTTTAACTTATTGGGAAAAGAATATTTCAGATATTCTCCTCCCTTTGCATTTTGAAATGTTGCATGAATAACAAAGGATATGCAAGAAAACATTATGAAAAGAAAATGACTGCTGAATGGCCTAAATGTAAGCTACATTAAGTAAATTTCTCATGTTTTTGAGGATGAAGCTGTTTTCATAACAGTTGCCAGCTATAAATGTTTTGCTTCAGAATGTCAAACTATTAAAATTAGATTGATAGTCTATGTTTATTGTATTATAAGCATGAAAATATCAGTTTTGAATAAATACTGAACACATTGCTCTTTTTTTTATATGAAACTATTTTCATTTATAATATTTGTACTTCCAAATGATAAACTAATTCCAGATTTGAACTTTATTTTTTGTGCTAAATACTGAAGATTTTAGGCATAAGTCAAATAAATAAGTTTAATAAATGATTTATAGAAGAATTGAATGTGTTTCTAATATGGCTGAAACACAAAGTACTGTAGTCCAGGAATTAAAAATAAATGTTTGGTCTTTTTTCGTCAGTTATTTATCAGTTTCCCTAAATTGTAAACAAAATATCGTTCTTTGTTCAAAGTTAGTAATGTGCATCAAGGATAGCCCTTTTCATAGGATGCAGTTTATTGACAGATTATTGATTTCTGTACTGCTGTGAAGAAAATAATTACAGCACTTTAGTAAAATATTATTTTGCCTTATTAAAGCTAGCTTTATTAAAGTTATAATACTTTTAATAAATCTAGTCTCATTCTTTATTTTATTTGCCAAATGAATGTTCTATAATTTTTGAAAACTTATTTTTCGGTTCGGTTCATTTATATTATTCTAATCACATATCTTTAAGGACAAACAACGATCAGCCAAGTTTGCAATATAAAATCCAGTTTCTTGGTTTTCTTCAACGCTTAAAAGATTTGAAGACTTTTAGAGAAAAAAAATCAGTTATTTTTCTTTTTATCTACTTTACAAACGGCGAAGAAAAAAAAATAAAAACTAAGGCTCCAGCACAAAGCTTCTGAAACTTTTTTCTCATTTTCAAACAAGAATAAATTTAAATCAAAATCAGAATATAAATGAGAATAGAAGGCTTTAATAAATAATAAATAAAACGGAAGTCGAATTTAGAAGTTACTGAGCATCTTAACTCTTTCAGTACTGAATGACCCCATACGCCTTTTCAAGCAAAGAACGGCTGGCAGCCGATGATCACAAATATCCCTGCGAAATTTCCACCCCCTTTAGTTAGGTGTGATTGGCTCAATATCCGAGGCGCATGCATTGTTCGTTAGAAAGGCACATTCATATGAGTTTGGGAGACCTGGAGATTTTCTTAAAACTCTCGTTTCAGCCATTATAATAAATCTCTCTAATAGACATCAGCTAAGCAAAATCATCTCTTGTATATCAACCCATTAGGAATGCAAGCAATCATTGCGGTTTTTGAGGAGAGGCTAGGGAATTTCTTTTATCTTTGAAAGAGGAACTCGGGCATTCCAGTATTCTGGATTCCCTAAGCTCTAAGGGTCTTAGGAATCAAAGATTTAAAGACCTATACACTGTGGAAGATTTTGCACCCCTTATAGCGATCGTGACCATCTGTTTAAGAAGCCTTGGTCTAGCATAGTAAAAAAATAATAAAATTTACCTGTTGCAGTAGCCACTCCATAAACTTTTTGTCTGTAGACATTTCTCCTGTTCCATGCGTACGTATATTTCACAGCTGGATCTGCTTCAAATAGCTTTTCAAAGAGGATTCCTTCGATGGATATCCGCAGGTGGATGAGTGCGAGATCTGCTGGGATGGTATCCGGTGTCAACTGAAGCTGAATGGTGGATAAATAGCCACCCGCTCTGCTGCTGTGGTACACAAGATGGAGGTCTGTACCGGGAATCAAGAGACTCTCTTGAATCACCTGAAACGAAATAACATGTGGTATAAGATAAATATTCGTATTGAAATGGTTAAAAATGTGACCTCAATCAAATTAAGCAGTTTATGTTAAAAAGCGTTGAATTTTAAGCAGCAGATTATGATCCTGCTTGGAACTGTGAAAACTGTCACATTTTCCCTCTGTCTGATTCTCCTATGTAAAAATAAATGAAATGTCTGAAAAATAAAAAAAAATCACATAATGATTCTTACTTAATTAAGAGTTGTAAAACTAAAAATACACTTAGTAAGTTGATTTTCATTAAATTTGTTGGGCTTTCTTTCTCTATTTGTAAGTTTATAAGAAAGGCATCAAAGTTAGGTGCCCGAGTTGCCATACAGTGGAAGTTACTGGATACTTCAAGTCGATTCGACCACTGTTGTACTGAATGACGTGGTTAACTTTTCATTAATTTTCTCCTTTAAGGTTTGAATGCTGATGAACAGTGTGAAGGAACAGACGATGAAATATTCAACTTATAAACAATGGCAAGGATGAGCTTCAAGAAGAGCCAAGTAAGCTCAGAAAAGTTTAAATAACCATTAGGATGGACTTACTTTTAAAATTACCCTCAAATGCACAGAACAGCAAAAGAAAACCACAAGTACAGATATGATGCTTTTCATTTGCAGGGAGGGTAACATATTGTCACACATTTTTCAAAGCCTTACTGTTTTGTCTTAATAGTTGGTAATAATGATGTTTTAATTATCCTCATTTTATCTTGAAATACAGAATACCATGAAAGGTATTGTTGACCCAGAGAAGTGAGGTCCTATTTCAACTCGACCGTTCGGCATTTCGTCTGTTTGCAAATTTGTTTGTTACGCAGTCCCGACTAAACGCGGCGTTGTTCGATTTTGGCATGAGGGTTCCTTAAAGTCATTCAAAACGACGTATGTGTAAGGATTTTTATTTTTTCGTTTCAAGATGGTAGCCATTTTAATGATTCCATTTCATGTAATATCTTGCGTTTTTTAGCGATTGCAGTCAAAAGGTTCATGATATAAATATTTAAAGTCTCCCACTCTTTAGAGTAAAATTTTCTATAAGTTTGTTCCGGGACATTTTTGACGAAAAAGTTGTAGAAAGTAGTTGTTTACGGAAGGCAAAGATTAGAAATCATATTATAGAAGTGTGTTGCTGACTACCGAGAGCGAGAGTGTGAGAGAGGATGCCTCCCACCCCCTAAACCCTTCCAGGTTGAACAATGACAACATTGGCTAAACCTTTGAAGACTGCGATAAAGAGCAGAGCTTATATTTTTGTTTTGTTTTTGCACGTGAAGTCTTCTGTGCAGAGAATTACCAGATTAATACTGGGCATTTTTCATAATAAATGATCTCTTTCTATTACTCCTTATTGTATATACCCAGAACAGAACAAAACAAAGAAAGCAAGACAACATTATGTCGGAAACCCTCTTCTCGTACTTCATTAGGGGACAAACCGAAGGAGCAGAGTTTCAAAACGGACTTTTTCTGTATAAGAGCAGGACTTTAGTCAAAAATAGCCCACATTCTGACCCAAAAAGTCCGAAAGTGGAATGGAAAGAACATACTTCAGAAATAAAAGTGAAAAAATATAATCTTAAAAGACAGAAAAGAACAAAAACTATCCAACCTTACCTCGCCATTTTAGGAGTCCACGCGAAACTAATGCAAAACCAAACAGGTAGGGAGAAGAAAAAATTAGCCCGATGAGAAAAAGTGTAAAGCGCCATCTATTTTAATATTATTTGCTCTTATTTGCTTTAAACTTTAAAATTTTTGTTCCTAAAATTTTTCGAATTTATATTTTAGTTTTATTTCTTTTAGTGATCTTGTCTAAATTCACTTATTCTCGGTTTATACCGGACAACTGAGATTCTGCTGTATACATCTCCTTATATGAAATATAAGGACACTTATATAGTATATTATAAATAATGAATATGCTGTTAAATTCACATCTCGTATTCAGTATTCATTGGAGACACATTAATCATCTGATGCACATACCCAGTTATCTATATGATTAGTAAGGAAATATAAATTTTGTAGAGTTTATAGATTGGATAAATAACCTTTGCCCAACTCTATAAGCAAGAGCTTAATTAAAGTAATAATCATACATTCCCAAAGTAATTATCATGCATCATGTCACTGAATGCAATTAAATGTAGAATTAAGTGAATCTTATAACAGTTTGAAGATCTGCATAACAGTCTCTTCTGAGAAATCTACATCGCAACAAATCACATCACGCATTTAATGATTAATTCCATCTAAGTTAAGGTGTAATAGATGACACTCGAATTTTTTAATTTGGATTGAAATATTTTTATAACAATTAAAGGTTATTATACTCAATTTTTTGAAATTTCGACTTTTAAACAAAAGATAATGTTTCAATATGATATTTTACAATAGTTTTAGATATTTCACTTAATTTATCAGCATTCTGTCTCTTATCATTGTTTATATTCTTCAGCAAATTATCTGAAAATAAATAATTATTGTTTAGAGAAAAATAGAGCAATGAAAAAAATAATTTGGATACTGTTTTAGTTATCTCTAAGTAGGGCAAAAGATTGGAGCAATTTTTAACATTTCGAGTTTTTTTCTGTTTGCCTTCATTTTAGGAGGTAGACATGTGTATTTTAGTGATTTCCTTATTTTCAAACAAAATATATGGTTGGAAATCAACATTAAACAATGAAAGTGGGAACCTTTATTCCTGTGCTCATTTTTTACACTTATGGTGAGGAAATATTATTTCAAATAACTTTCAAGGGTTAACAGAACCAAGAATATTCAGTAACTCCTTTAAGAAAATGAAGAAAGAATTAAAGTTTAGAAGTGAAAAGTATTTTAGCTTTTTCGTAAGTCACTGGGTATAAATGAAGTGCCATCACCAACTTAATTTATAAAAAATTGGCATAGCTATATAAAGGGATTAATCTCCAAAATATGCAAATTAAGCTTCAGTCGTATATGCAAAACATTATGGAAAAAGTGCTAACCCTATGTTTTTCCAAAATTAGATATTGCTCTGTAAGTAGCCTATTTTGTAACGGACTGAAGATTGTCCCAATTTCGGCAATAAGATGCACACACTTGGGCATAGTTCACAACAGTGAACCCGAAATCTATAAAATGAGGGTTGATTTCTTTTCCATATCCACGTCCATTTATGAAAGATATAGATACGAAATAAGGGAAGATTTAATTGTGAAAGAGTTAAAAATACAAAAATAATAACAAACAACGAGGAGGAATAAGAATCTTGTGGATGTCGTCATCAGAGGCCTTCATCCATGCAGATTCAAAAATAAATTGCTTCTATTATTGTTGTTTTGTCTTTTTTAGATATTCAATCCATTTATGAAAGACATACTTTGAAATTATGACTGTTATTTCTTTCAACAGAAATCTGTATTTTTAAAATAATTGGTAAAAATCAAAGAACCAGTCTCTCAGCCCCAACCACTGTACTGATATCGAACATTTTCATTTAATAGAGAAGCTCATAACCTCTGAATACCTCATCAATGGTTGCCTGTTCCCCTCTCCATTTTCGTGAAAAATCTCAAAAACACTACTTCACTGTACATTCTCTAAAGGGAAAAACCTTCACAGAGTCCCCCATCCCAGCTACTACACCGATTTCGCCAATGTTTATTTCATATGAAAGTTCACGACACCTAAATACGTCATCAATGGGCGCTAAACCCATCGTCCTCCATTTTTGGCAGATATTGCAAAAAAACATCATTGGGAGCCTCAACAACTGGATAGACTTCGCCAATATATTTATAAGCAAGTCTAACCAACAAAAATTCTGTGCGTTTATTGAGCAAGTTTAAAATAATATATCATGCTGTATTCATGGTTCTGAAATTAAAACTAAAACAAGACCAGCTAGCTTGTCGCCAAAGACGGTTAGTAATAATTTATAATTAGTTTGAAATACTTCGCTTCATTTATGACGATATTTTATCAATGCTGATATCTTCCTAGAAAAAAAAAATGCCATGAAAACGAATCATACCTAGTCCCGGGTCAAAGGAAAGAAAATGGAAAACTGGAAAACGTCAAGACCAGTTTATCGAAATAAAATTTAGTTCGTATTTTATGAAATACTTCTATTTCATTGTCTTTTCGTGGGGATATTCTTTATTTTTTCCGTTCCTATCCCTCTTCCTTTTTACTGCTGACCATTTTATTTTCGAGTCTAAGAAATCCAATTGTGAAAACTCTCCGAGTAACAAATCAAATCTCTCCCATCGATCCAAATTTATGGACACTACAAAAAACTCTTTTCTTCCGGAGAAAGGATTGAAGATCGTGATTCCGTCATTTTACGGCGGCTCTTCAAAGGTTTTATGAATCTGGTGCCGCGCCATCATTGCATTAGGGTCCATAGCGACGCATAAAAAAATAATAAACTGTTGCGCCTTCGAAAGATCCAGAACGTTCAGTTTAACCTTCTAATTTAAACAAAATGGTGAAAATCAAAATAAACTACTGATGCCGGTTTTAAAATATTCGTCAAAAGTCGACAAAAAGAGACCCTTTAACTTTATATTTAAATCGGATTTTTATAAGCTCAAGACCAATTTAGAATATCTTAAGTTAGATATAAAAACCATTGGAATAATTTTAAATCTTTTGATCTAAAGCCGTTGGAATCATCTTTAAATCTATAATCTTTCTAGAATAATTTTAAAAATTATTTCATTTAATACGGATTTAGAGACGATTCTATTAATAGTAGACTCATACTCAAATGTTATTAAAATGATCTTATGACGTTTAATTTAGGTTCACAAACCAATAGAATCATTTTTAAGTGTTCATCTACAACTTTTTCAGAATCATCTTAAAATGCTTTCACAAAAGACAGATTAAGAGATTTTACAAACGTTTCTTTCAATTAGAAATCCTTAAATAATTTCCAGATCCTAATTATGATTGCACTGCATGCCATACATCTCGAAAGCTAATTCGTCGATGAAAGTTGAATTAAGATTAAAGCAGATATAATATTAAGAGATCTGATTCAGGCATAGAAACCAATAGAATTATCATCAATAGTTTTAATCTATGACCTTTAAGATACATTTTCAAACTATTTCACAAAAGATAGATCCGGAGATTTTCGAGATGATTCTTTCAATCATAAAATTATCATTCAGTAATTTCCATTTTCATAAATTTGATATCCCATTATATATCACACGTCTTAAATACCGATTCGTAAATAAAACTTTACGGATTGAAATCAATCAATCGCTACTTCACAAATGAAAACTAAATTGAGTGTTAGTTTATAAATCTACAAATCTACATGGGAGTTTTCTTTTTTTCTTAATGTAACGCAAAATAATTTCCGAAAACCAAAAGCGGAGATGCCTTTTTATCTTGCATTTAATTAAGATGGTTTGAAAAAAACTCAGATTCTAATTTAACTATAAAAATCATTTTTCAACTAACCATTTTGAATTTAATTACGCATCCCGCTGCTTATTTGTACGGTGCCTTTTTTAAAATTTTGCTACTTTTTGAAAAAAGCACGAGGCAATGAAATAAAACCTGGTAATAAAATACAATAAGATATAAATTTAGATAAGTTATTTTTTATATTTGCGTTTCGATTCAAGCAAAGCGATGGAAACGAAATAAATTCCTCATAGATTATGACACACACATGTTTTATATAAATAAATTTGAGAATTTTTAAGTAAGGAATTTTCAGAATTATTTTAAATCATGCTTGGTTTATTTCCCTCTCCAGTTTTTTTCAATGATGAATTTTTCATATTTCAATTCTATCCATTAAAAGTTCCTTCAAGATCCAGCTATGAAAATTTTAATTGCACAATGAAACGTGGGCTTCGTGGTTTTACCCATACCAAATGTAAATATAGTGCTAAGCCAATGCTTACAAGTGCGTAGGAAATGTGAGCGTCTTGGTCTTACCCAGATTCAAAGCAAAAAATAAGGAAGTCAGTGCTCACAAGTGCATAAGAAATGTAATTGAATACTTAGTCAACATATTTCCATGGATATTGTTGCAAAAGTCTTACTGTGGGTGTATGGTGTAAACAGTCCAAAACGCAGGATAATGGAGAATGAAGGTTTATTTACAAATATGCAGGAAAATACGCAGCACAGGTACAGGAAACAATAGTTCTTGCACAGATTACCAATGTAAATAGACAACAATTCACAGGTAATAACAGTTCAGCACTTTGATAATTAACAACGCAAACAATCAGCAAATAACTAGCAATGACAATAACTGCACTTTCAATAGCGCTCAGCTCACCAGCTTACTAGCTCGCACAGCGGATAGGACTCCAAAGACGTTCGCGCTCCAAGGCGATCTAGTCGATCAACAACCACCTCCGTCGTCCAAGCGCTCCTCTTATATAGTTTTCCCGGCAGGCCGTGACGTCACCTGAAATGATCTAGCACATTCGTGGAGTATCTTCTCTCCTAATGGAAATATCAAGAAGATTCCAGCACCTTTGAGATCCCATATTTCGTCGCCAAAGTCGCCAAATTTGTCTCCAAGATGGTCGCTAAGGTCGGGGAACCAGACGTGGTTGCTGCTAGCCATCCCATACTTATCCTTGTAAAACTCTCTTCCCAACCATAAGACTCACATTGCTGGGAAGCGACTTTCCATGTTCGTAACAATATCTTTAATCGGCCCTCCCAACACATTCACTCGTGGAAGAACCAGTTCAACTCAGCGGTTTTAGGGCATTAATTGACCCTCCAACCCATTCATTCAATATCCAGAGAACCCAGATTAACCTTTTTGTAGCAGAGCATTAATTGACCCTGTGGGAGGAGAACACACCCTTCAACTCACAAAAGTGTAAACTCTAAGTGTACCGAAAACAAAGCAGGCGAAGACTGAGATAGAATAGATCCTAATTTAAATACAGTAGACTCTCGCTTCTCCCACACATATGTGACCGGACACCTGTCGGATTATAGAGAGTGTCCGGATTATAAAGGGTCAATAAAAAAAATATGAACTACATTGTGCTGAAAGGGGGAAAGTTTCAAGTTTTAATAAGAAATAATGACTCATCACCAAGTAACATGTTCCAACAGGTGCGTCGGACTAGTGGGAGTGTCGGAGTAACTAGTGTCGAATTAGAGAGAGTCTACTGGATTGAACAGTTGTGTCCTTAAAAATACTCTTCGGACATCAACCTAATAAAATCATTTTAAAAATAAAAATATTTGCATTATTTCGTAAATTCAGCTGATTCTGAGAAGATTTAGAAGTGCAGCTTTTACTGAATCATCTGTCGCTTTTTTTAAGCATGCGAAAATCTACATAAACGGACAAATCTTTTTCTGATTGCAATTGATCTAAGCAAAGCACTCACCTGTGATTCAGCCAGTACCGAACTCCTCTCTGGACATCCACCCTGAAACCCATGCTTCCAGGTTGCCAGGACAACGGGCTTCATGGTATCGTAATCATGGTCTGGACAAGTGAGGGTCTTGGAGTCTTCCTCCTGGGCCTTCTGTCTCCTGTCTTGCAACTGAAGGGTAATTTTATCCACAACCACTATTTCGTTCCAGGGAACCATAACCGTGACTGACTGGGGAAGGAAGGGCTCCCTTTGGAAGTGAAGTTTCACAGCCCCACCGCCATTTACCAGAAGATCGAACCTTGGTAAGCAGAAAGAATATATAAAGAAACAGAAATTAGCGGAGGTTTCAGGTAATCGGCTGTCAACATAAATTTTGGTTTATACAGTGCTGTGCAAAAAAATTGCATCCTATGCTGCAATCAGTGTTTTTGGTATGGAAAACATTATTAACTACGCTGAATACGACTGGCATGAATTGCATCCAATACATAACAGAAGATGAAAGTGTCTGTACAGCTAGAATTACAAACGAAGCACATTTTTTAATTTAATTTCCCTCCGCGGCTAATGCAATCACTGGCAATGTTTGTTTAAAACTTTTTTGCGAGTTTTTAGATAGAAAATGAGTATGATGCAATTTTTTGGGGCATCTCTGTACGTACTTATTACGCTCTGTTAGCATAACATAAACATAATCTATTTGTATGAAACTTCTGATTAAAGTGTGTACATTAAAACCCTCAAATCAAATTATTTTCAGCAAGTTATGCATCTATAGATTAATATAAAAATATCAGTATGAATTCAATTATACTCTTGGTAAAACCAATATTGTAAAATCTGGCCTTTCACTTGCGAAGTAGGGTGCACTATTGATTAGAATGAATAGGTTGATTAGAATATCTTATTAAATCAGTTGTAATTACAAAAAAGTAATAGTAGACTTCCAAAAAAAACAAACAAATAGTTACCAAATTTCCAAAGCATTTATTTATCATCACAGAGCTCCCTGGGCCGAAAGCCGATATTTTATTTGAAAATTAAAACGACAAAATTACAAAAAGATTAAAATTTTTATGTTTTTAATATATTTTCGATATAAATTAAAACATTTAATGCTGAGTTATACCATCAATATTCCTCATACATCAAAGAATATGAACAAAACAAGCCTAGAACATATGAGGCGGTGAAGGTTACCGGTGTAGCGGCTAAAGGTATAAGTTCATGCAAGGCATGCTTAATCATAGGCAGAGTGATGGACGTGCACAATATCCTCGCTACTATGAACACCGTACTTCACACTATCATTGCACATGTACTCTCTTACTTCAGAAGGGTTACTTCATGGTCACACAGATCAGACAACACGGAATAAAAACGCGAGTTTTAGAATGGTTACATATATAATAGAACAACAATTAAGTTAAAAACATGAATTAAACTACTACATCATATGACCACGCGCGCGGCGAAATGATATCATAAAGTGAGACAGTGATCAGGTGGAAACATCGCCTTTAAATACTGCAGCAGCTTCTTCGTCATTGGATAACAGATGACATCACCAAAATGGGCGGGTTAGATATGCTTGCAATTATAGCTTACAACACAGCTGGCGATGATGCCACAAGCCAATACCTAGTGACAGGTTTGAAGAATGAAATTAGTTTTCAACTTGTGTGAAAGACCCAGTACTTTTAACATTCTGAACACAAAATGATATAGATTTGTCTTTTGATATAGTGAAAAAGGGATTGTTGATATTGGCATAATACAAGAAACACATTCTTATTAAATTACATGCAACTTCATATGTAAAAGTTTTATTGAAGGTTGATTAATTTTGTTTAGTTATATTAACGAGTGGATTTGGAGCAACACAAGGGGTATTTGAGGACGGGCCTCGCAATTTTTAATCGTAGTAAGATAAGCAGAATGATACACGAGCAAACACTCCCTCTTCAAACTTTCATTCCATGCCAGCTGGAGGAGCTTTGATCCTCCATATCTGTTTTAACGTACACTAGGCCAAAATATACGGCAGATCTTCGGAGGAATCGGGTTTCGAACTCTGGAACTTCCAATCTCGATTCCGGTCCTAAAGTTAAGAATTCACCATCGTCGTTTTGAAGTTTGGAATGAAAAAGAAAGAATAAAATGTGTTTAAAGGTGTTGGAAGAAGACAATTTTTACAACTACTTATGCATTTGTTTACAATAAATTGGGTAAGGTCCCCAATTTATTGTAAACAAGGTTTTTTGTTTGAAAGGAGTTGTTTTTTTAATTGTTTGTTTCTAACGCTTTCTCATTCGAATCCCGAAGCGTCGAACTGACAAAAGGCACCAAAATTCTTCCTACATTATTAATTCAAAAATATTTTTTATGAATGAATATTTTGTGATTTCTAAACATTTTAATTAAAAATAACAAGCATTTCCTTTGGTTATTTGAAGAATAATTTGTTTTTGATTCAACGTGGAAAAAATAACATTAAATGGTTTTAATGAAAACGAAAACTTAATTAACTAAATGCTGAAGGCACTCATTTTTGCTTACTGTTTTATTCACAATGAAGTTTTTTTTAACTATATCCAATACTACATTCATCGCAAAAAAACTTATCGCACATTTCTGTTCCCTGTTTCCGTTGTTGCTAATAGAAACAAATTTCCATATGAATAACTTTATTCCCTTTATTTCTGGTTAATAATAAGGTGTGTGGGCTTAAAGTGTAATCAGATATCGGAAATGTCATTAAGGTAAAACAGACTAAAGAGGAGCTGCGATGTAATAGACTTTTTCCGTTCCTAACACTGGAATTCAATAAAGATTCTGATCGAGTTCAAAATTTTGCTGCATAATGATGTTAAACTACAAACTGTAGTGTTACGCATTTTCTGAGATAATTAAAAATTGCAGCATGATTTTGCAATTAGAAGATGAAAATTTACCTACTGTTTTGAATTAATATTGTTGTTAAGTCGATTGTGTTAAAAAATTGCTTGAAAACCTCTATAAAATTAGCATGATAACGCCATGCAAGAACGCCAAAACTTTATTCCATTCTAATTATTTTATTGGCAACAATACATTTTGGATTGGTAATTTGCTTTCATCATTGCTAAGTGAGTTTAATTCGCGAAAGTCAAACTGGCAACGCTCGGCTTTGAGCTTGATGTAACGATTTTTCATATTATTTTTTCTTTTTTATATATAATTTCTCTTTTTCAGCCTTATCTCTACTAATAATAAAGGAGAATTTGTATTTGTGTGTGTCCGTGTGTTGGTCCTGTACAGGGCAGATCGCTATACTTAGAGCTACCAGATTCGGCACAAACATACTTTGGAGGGTGGAGATGTGCACCTCAGAGCCCTTTTTTTGAAATTTTAATTAATTAAAAATTAAACTAAATTTTGACGTTTTTCCTTAATAACTTCCGAAAATATTACAGTACAAAAATTATTTTTACACCATCTGAAAATTTATAAAAAAATATTTTTTCAATGATATCAATAAAGTTGACGAACAATTTTTTCTCTAATTTTATAAAATTTTTGAAAATATTTTTTGGCAAAATTTACAACAATACTTTTTATTGTTGCAAAGTATTTCAAATCGTTTTCATTGTTTAAACAAATATTTAACTGCGTTTTTCTCTTCCATTTTTGAAAATATCTTACTGGATTTTACTTTCTTCTTTTATTTGATCAATTTTTCTGTGAAACTTGTGAAGGAAGTCCTCAAGATGATAAGTATATAATGAAGTAATCCAGTAAACTGAAAGATTATCTTTGCTATGTTTTAATTCTTTTTATCAGCGCGTTTTAAGCTATTTAATCAAATGCGTATTGCACGGTAATGCAGACAAGGAACATAACAAGTGCAAGACTACGAAAAGAACGCGGGTTAAATGTCTATAGCAATTTGAAGTTAAAAACGACTTTGTTAAGTGTACCATGAATATAAAATTATGCATAAGCGATTCAGTTGAAATTTTATTTCCGGCGATCAAGCAGGTCGCCGAAGGCGGCTAGTTTTTAATAAAAAAATGAACATTTGCTACATATTTGACACTAGCATAGAATGTTTCATACGAAACTCGATTGCTCAAGAAATTATTTCAAAACCGTTATACGAGCTCGAGTATTATGGTAGCGTCAAGCAGCTGCGTTGAACACCTTGACAAAATGCCAAAAATTGATACCTTACTAATTTTTCTATATTGCCAATAATTGACATTAACTATGATAATGTGTTTTCCCACTTAGTAATTTGATTTAATCGTTTTTTGTAAACACTGTACTGGCAACGGTCAACATAGAGTTCGACTTTTCGATTTTTCTTTGCATTTTATTATAATTTTTCGTTTCTTTGTAATATAATTTTTCTTCCCTAACCTGATTCTACAATAATTTTAATTCGTGAATTTATTTCGTATTTTACAGTACAACAGAATATTTCATAGAAAAATCATTTGTATGAAAATATTACTTGAAAACCATTATAAGATTACCAAGGTAATGCCATGCAACTGTATTTAACACCTTGGAAAATACGAAAACTTAATACCATACTAACTTTTTAGTGATATACTGGAATTAATCGAGATTAATTTGGCTTTTGCAATGAGCAATTTGATTTCATCTTCTCTGAGTGAGTGTTTTCATGAAAACCATTCTAGCAATGGACGGCTTAGAATTTGATATTTCCATTTTTTTATTTTCATATAATTTTTTATTCTAGTTAAAAACTTTATTCAAAAGTATATCAGTAATTACTCCTATGATTTAAGGGGATAAAATTTTAAAGTAATTCATTGTTAGTGTTACTAAGTTAGTCCCAAAAAGGTCTAAAGTGAAAAGTAAACACAATGAAGTTATAAATTTTGGAAACAGATGAATGAAAGTTTAAATAGCCGCCGCCCAAATTTTATTAATTTCTTGAAATGTGAATTTTGTTTACCATTTAACAAGATGACACAATCTGCTAGGAGCATTTACAATTATTTCGATCCGTAAATGAAACTAAAATAAACCTGAGAAGATTAGGTGTGCTCACATGATTTCTGTTGTTTGATTTAATTACTCATTTATTTTAGAACATTAGTATAAAAATTTAATTTCTGTTACACTATTTTAACTTAGGATATTTTACACGAATTAGAAAATTTAACCACATGCGTAACTAAATAATAAACACATAAGTTGTAAAATGACAGCATTTGATGTACTTCATACCATGTTAAATATTCAAACTACATTGCTTCATTAATTATTAGGATTAAATTAATTTTACAGTAACTTTAAAAAATTATTGTGTTAATTGAAGAATTCTTAATTAGCGATTTAAGAGGGATTAGATTCAAGCCAAAAAATAAGGCAAACTGAGCACAGAGGGAATTATAACTACTCAATAGACTATGAAGAGAAACTCCGTAATAATATTCTCCACGATTTATTCATTCACAAAACTTTATTATTGCAAGAGTCAACACATTTATTTTTAGATCTTAGCAAGTGAGCATTAACTTTATTAATTTATGTAAAATAGACTTTTAGCATAAAAATAATTAAAACAAAAATAAATTCGATAAAAAAATTAAAATTATATGCAACCACAGGAATAGTGCCAGTTACGTAACTTATAAACTTCTCATAAATAAAGTAAAAATATCCGATACAGTTCAAATCTTAATAAATACCTAAACTACTTAAAAAGTTTGTGAAGTTTAAGAATAAACATTTCCCGGAAAAAAGTTTCTCATCGAAGAGCTGTGAAGATAAAATTTTAAAAAGCATTTTCTACGACTGATTTATTTTCAAAACTTATCGATTGTAAGAGTCTCTATGTTTTGCTTTAAATCCTAGCAGTTTAAGTAATCATTGTTAATTCGTTCCATATTGAGTTTTAAAGAGAAATAGAGCAACCGCGTTCAAATATTTTCAGAGATAAAAATTTCTTACAACAAAATAAATTACTGGAATATCGCCAGTTTTATAAATTATTAACTTCTTATAAAGTAAAAGCATCTGATACACTTCAAACCTTCATAAATACCCAAACTACTAGGAAATTTTCTGAAGATTAAAAATAAACTTTTCCGTAAAAGTTCCGCATTTTATTGACTAACCCGTCTCCCGAAATACTGCATTCATAACAAGCAAGCAGCAAGAATGTAACACAAAAATCAAACTTAGATTGACGGCTGAAAATAAAATTCATAAATATATATTATCGCTCTCGACCACAAGTTTGTGTCAGTTTGGATCACCTGTCAAATATTTTTTTTTAATATCCGACTCGCTTGGCGCTTAAAATATTTTTATTCCGCCAACGGAATTGAAAACAAGCTCTCTGTAAAAGAGCGTCACTTGAATTTAAGTTGATTGACACTATCGATAATTTTATGCGAATCGAGTTGAACCACAATCTAAGTTCTGTGATTGCTTTTGAGATAGTTTAGGTTTAAATATCTTGCTAGTAAGCTGGAATTGAATGCTACGCATTTTGAAAGGATGTCATATTTTATTTATGATTAGAATGCACCTGGGAAATATGCATTTTAATGGACTGACAAACTGTGCTCATGGATTTGTCTTTTCGGTTTCAAAAATAGCAATAATGAAAAGATAATATAAATTCTTCTAGGTCCATTATCGCGCAGATATCGCCTATAATTTTTGAACTGTTTGACAGAAAAATTAAATTAATTTCTTTTGGCCATGACTGAAAACATTCTTTCACAAATGATGCATCATGTTCAAATTTAATAATTTGACCTTTTATTAATCGTTTGGTGACAATGGGATTGATTATAAGAAGAACCAGGATTCTCAAATTATAGTTCTCAATCCCAAATGGTGTTCCCTAATTTGTAACAGTTCCTTTTTTCCGATTATCTATCTATAGTAATTAAAAGTAATTATGGAAACATATTTCATTACGACTCTGCATTGAAATTGATAAAGTAATTTATTCATAGTGTTTGGGTATTCATAGCGCTAATATAAGGCAGTGGCTTGGATTGTTAGCGACGGTAGTTAGACATAGAGGTGTTATCTTTATGGAAAATATTTATCGTTAGAGGCGACATAGCGTGTTTTATCCTTCCGAAAATACCTACGAAGTCAACCTAAGCCAGGTGGACAACGATATAATACACAAGTTTACAGGAATTAAGTGTAGAATGCGATTGGAAGATATCTTGATAAATTGCTTTTCTCATTTATATAAGAGGTTTAGGTACTCATTCTGGACAGATAATTCCAGACGCCCGTAGAGTGCAGCACTGAATCGACATAAATTCGTATTAAAACTCTACTCTTAGCATTAGGGTTAATCTTCCCTTCCTGCATCTGCGACGTTATTAAGTTTCAAATATTTCCTGAAATGGCTAATGTTGAATAGGAAGCCTTGCTAATTTGACTTTTAGTTAACACGTTGACGAAAATGACGTCTATAGACGTTCAATGATTGGGATTGCAGATGCAAATGACGGCTATAGACATCCGCCATTTTTTAGGAAAATTTGTTAGTAGAAACAATAATTTTATTCTGCAAGTTTGAAATCGTCATGGAACTCGCCACGAATCAACTAATTAACGAAGGAAAAAAAGCTGCTTTTGTCGTACATCACCGATTTCGGAGTAAGCGCCAACGTGTTAACTAAGTTACCTCAATGTTATTGTGCGTTTTGAATCGAATTCTAGTGAAAACGTGTGTCCATCACTTTTCATTGGAATTTCATAGCAATAGTACAATTAACAGTGCATTATTGAAGGAGTTGTTTTTCATTTATGCTTAACTAAGATTTTATTTACGTACTCTTTCTGTAAATGTACTTTTTATAAGCATGAATGAAACATTTTATGAAGTCTTTCTGTTGATCTGTACTTATAAGGCTGCCATATAATCTAGCTTTGATTAATTTACAATTTTACTTACATACAGTACAATCCCGGTAAACTGAACTATGGGGCCGTTTCGGACTGCGAATTTTTCGGTAAAGCCATGAACTTCTATTACCATTTTGTATCTAATTACAGCATGCAAGTCTGAAATGTTTTGAGCTTAGAAAGAATTCAAAACTCCCTTTGTAGGTTAGAATAATCTCTTTATTAAAATTATATTTTTAGGATTACAGTATAGGTCCATGAATATATTACTTAGTAATAGTTTATAGCATATGAAATTATTCAATCAAAAATACCTACCGAGATACCCCTGGCAGAAATTACTCATTCATTTATGCCTAGAGTTATTTCGGATAACACGAGTTTCGGTTAACCTGGGTTTTACTGTATATGCAAAGATGATGTTTATCGAGTTTTTCATGATTTAAATATTTCCATCTTAGGTTCATTTAGAAGTTTGAAAGCTTTTTCGACCGTTCCAAATTGAAATGGTACATATAAACTTGGTACTTGAGAATCAAAATCATTGAAAAGAATCCAAGAGACATTGAAATAAATGCTACCGCTCTTTTATATATGATATTATGATAAAAGTATATCAAGCAACTTGAAATAGTTAATACTTTCTCAGAGTAGGCTTTCATTGCTATGACAGAAAGTGCTTTTATCAGCTACACAAGTTTATTTTCACTTTAAAAAAGAAAGTCATGACTCTAAAAACGTAATAGTTGAACTAGGATAAATTCATGTTAGGCAATTCCAGGCACTACATTTTCCATCAAAGCAGCTCGAAATACATTAAATAGAGTACAAATCGGCATTTTTTAAAGATGTGTCTTTTTAAAATTAAGAAGACTCTCGTTCGACTGACATTCACTCCTGTTTCTGCTGCTTCTTTGCTAAGAACTTCTGCAGTTTCTCTACTAAGGACTTCTGCTTCTTTAATAAGAAATTAAATTCTGTAATCTGAATTCGTACTTTATTTTGCTCTAACACATCGGAAACTGCTTTAAAATCGATATTAAAGAATGTTACCTCCTTTGATGTTAATGAAAAGTAGCGTAAGGTAATGCAATTTTTATCTTTAAAGTTTCTAGAAGTTTTCATGTCCGGGTTCTAACCCTTAAATGCGTGATTTTTTTAATATTTTATTCGAAATATATTTTCCATTACTTTAGACTTTGTAGATTACTGAAGAAATAATGAAATAGTCTTAGTTCAATTTGAAGCATTTATTTCGAGAGAAAAAAATTATGTTACCATTTGGCAACTTTATGCGTTAACACCTTCGGTATATTTATGTAAGAATTGTACTTTTCCGGTCTAGCTTTTTACCTAAATTTAATCGCGTAATTCTAATTCCTCTTAATATTATTTTTAACTCGCCGAACAATGTAATTTGAATAGATATAGATCAGCAGAAATCGAAGTCCTTGAGCGATCACGTGCTCTGCGCCTGATCACACATGATGTGCGTGGGTGTGGCGTTCTGTTAAAATGTAGTGTAATGTTTAATATTTATGCCGAAGGCTTCGACATAGGAAACAGATAACAGGTCTGCGCGCGGCGAGTGACGCGACAGGATATCATTCCCCGGCGATAATAGTAGCGACGTCTTTGGATGTTAGCAGATTAAGATAATGTAAGTGTTGTTTTCTCTAAGCATAACGTTAGCGCTAATTCCTATCCTGTTAAAACCGCAAATCATCTTGTCTTAAATTCTATCCATGTATATAATCATACTTATACATTGCTCTTCATATATGTTTGTTTTAAATAAAATTAATTAGTATTTAAATATAGTTCTCTTTATGGTCTTTTTGTGCACACTCCTAGTCAATTTTCCTTTTTCCAGTCAATTTTCCTTTTTTCCATGTAGACTGGTTTTGGAAATAAAACGCCTACCCCTTACATAATTTGAGTGTTACTGTCGAAATCTTATTTTTCCCAAAGCCAGATCCTACATTTATACAAGGTGTTTCAAAATTCTGCATATATACTTCTAGGGAGGTAGAAAACATAAAGCAAGTAAAATAACATAGGAAAGTATGAAAAGAAATGCCGGACGAGTGGGAGAGTACTGTTTGCCATTGCAGTTTTAAAGTTTCATCTTATATGGATAAAATGCAAACGTTTATAAATGCCTATACGCTGCCACTGTGGATTCTGGATAATTAAGAATGATAAGAAAGTTAAACAGTTATTTAATTGGACGTATGTACGTGTCGTACAAAGACAAAGAATCTCCAAATAAAGGGTTTTAGCCTGATATTGGCTCGTCATTTCTGCATCTTCGTGTATCCTCAAGTTTATCTGGGCGGCATTTCCGGTCTTAAATTCCTATGTGATTTTTTTTGTACTTCATTCCTCCATAACAGTTTGTATGCTGAATTTTGAATCACTCTGAATTGCGTACGCGGAATGTTGGAGCCAGTTACAGTCTTTTCATACGAGATCTCAAAAATTACTCATAAAAATCAATAATATTAACCAAATAATCGCAACACCAGTCATATCAGTAAGTGAGCACAAGAAAAGATAGTTCACTCCATTGGCGCAAATTTTTCATTTTTTAAAAATACGTGCCAGCTCTGAAATATCAAATTTTTTCCCCTACAGTTTATGGTATTCGTTCAGAATATTGTAGTTTGTCATACATAAGCTCATTTGAGACAACAGCAACAGAAAAAATAAACCATCCACTCGACTTTTGGCAACAACATGTATTTATGGGTTAAGAAAACCCATTTCAGATAGATATGAAAAATTAAATATAAGCATTTTTGATAACATCTATTTATTGATGCATTAAGAATTTACAAAAATATTTTATTGTTTTCCAGTTTGAAAAGCATATTTTGAATTTATTTCTAATTTTTAGCAAATGTTTCTTTTACTATTAATCTTTCAGATTTATGAAACATATTACTAATAAAAAATGGGTTACCATGAGATAGTTTTATTTATAATAATTTGAAATTCTTAAAAACAAAAGAAATAAACTCACCATCCACTTTCTTGAGTTAAAATTGATCCAGTTTTAGAATTTGGGTCTATTCCAACTCGGACACCAACGATTCCACTCCCCGTTGGTCCAACCACTTGACCTCTGATGACACTAGTTCGGCTGAATAAAGATAAGGCATTTATTAGAATTCCGATGCAAATTGTCAAATCAAAGCACATAGCATGTGCTATGTTTACAGAATTTTTATTTTTCAATCGATTCCTCAATGCATTATGAATGGTATTTGAATCACACATTTAAAAAATGTTTACTTGCTTATATACGAAGTATACAAATAGGAAGTATTGTAACTAAAAAAATATTTCATAAATTATCTTGAAAAGAACGGAAAAACTTTTCTGTCATCTAGAGTACAATTCCGATTTCAGAAGGATAATTTGAGATTTCATCTTTCTGTAGTCCAAAGTAAAATAAAAAGTTTTATTTTTTCGTATACGAAATATTTAAAGAGTAAGTATTTGTAACTAAAAAATTTCACCTCCTTATTTTGATGATTTATTAAAATTCAGATGCAAATTGTCAAATCAAATCACATAACATGCGCCATGTTTACAGACTTTTTATATTTCTGTCGATTCCTCACGGCTTTATGAATGATCACGCATTTTTTAAAAAAATATTTGCTTTCATACGAAGTATACAAAGAGTATTGTAACTAAAAAATATATTTCATATAATATCTTGAAAAGAGCAGAAAAACTTTTCTGTCATCTAGAGTACAATTCCCGCTTTAGAAAGGTAATTTGAGATTTTATCTTTCCGTAGTCCAAAGTATTGAAATAAAGTTAGAATTTATTACATCCCTTTTATTTTCTCGTATACGAAGTATCGTAACTAAAAAATTTCATACTGTTATTTTAATGAATCTCCATGTTTTAGCTTTCCCGTCAGTACGAAGCACCATTTATGGAATTATGTCTTTCAGAATATTGAAAACAAAACGAAGTAGAGAGATGAATTTTGGCATAGGGTTTTATTAGTAGAATTGCAAATTCGCATCAAATATTGCAGTAAATTCGACCACGGATTGACTCTCTGTCGATCTGTCTATTCGTGCACGTGTGAACGCGATAACATTAAAAAGCAATATTGTGTGGATTTTAGTATATGAACAATAGACCAAAAGTGTAGATCTGTTCTTAATTTTGGACTAAATCTGTCAACTTGTAGACTCAGTTCGTTTAATATTGTGCATGTGAACACGATAACTAAAAACCTCAAATAGCCAGATAAATGAAATTCGGTGTGTGCTCTTGACTCAAAAATTGTAGATTGTTGTCAAATATTGAATCCAATAAGTCAAAAGGAAGAGGTCTAAAATGCATACTCGATTCTCTTCACTATGCTATCAAGTTAAACACTAGACTCGCCATATTGTTTAAGCACACTTTTTCCTCGAATTACGAACATCCGCACTTGCGACCATAAAAATTGAGCATCCAGTTTCAAAATAAAACGCAATTTCAAATTGTATTTTTGCTTACACAACGTATAATAGGGGACACATTATGCATTTTCCACATTATGTACAATAATTATACGTACACAGATTGAAATTTTTGTTTCATGGGCAACTTTTATAACCGGTTTGAATGAAAATAGTGTTGAAAATAATAAAACCAACTTACGACCTGTCAGTTGGAAAGGAACTCTGTCGTAAGTTGCGGAGATCCTGTATACGAGAATGTTAATAGGAAAACACTTCCACAGATTCAAACAAAAGATTATGATAGCGTACTATGACAATTAATAATTAATACTTTTGCAGGATGCATCTCTCTATGGATATTATTAAAGTGCTTAACTCAGTTTGAAATTAAAAGTTTCAAACAAAATAAAAATGCCTGCTAATGATTATAAGCTTTTCATTTCAGCAAAGTGTTTTGTTATGTTATACAGGAGCCTTTAGCGCAGTGTCATTTACTATTATCAATTGGCTGAAGTGGATGATAATCCGATGTCAGCAGTGTTTGCCCCTGATCCTGTTCAGATTGATATATTGCAGGTGATGATAAATCAACGTAATTGACTAAGTATTTTGGGGAAACTAGAAGCTAGCAATATCGCACAGTGAGCGATTATAATAGTTGATAAGTCTTAGATCATACCGTCCAAATTCAGGTATAGCGTTGAATTTCACTATCATCTGAATAATCCAGTTTGAATGTCATTGCGTGTTTAGTTTCATTATATTATGCTGTCCTGACTTCACAGGTGACATCCCTACTTAATATTTACGACAGAAGCTATGCTGCAATATCGAGCAAGCTCATATATATGGTTTTACTGCCAAATGGCTATTTGGTACTGTAAGGACAGATTAAATAGGTGTTAGTAATTGAGGATGATCGCACATGGAAGTTAACCTCTTCATGCACATTACTAGAGGGATTGCAGGTGCTAGTACACGAAGCGACCGCTTGTCTTCTGCAATACAGAACAGAGTGCCACAAAAGATAACAGCATTTGCTTGTGACAAAGATCATTAGAATGTGGACTTCCTTTGCATCGATTAACTTCCTATTTTGAAGCTACCTGAGGGTTATCTTGGGACGGACCTTACAATTTTGAATTGTAGTCTCATAAACAGAACAACACTTAAAACCATGCATAGTTCTCTGAACTTCCACGCCAGACCAGTGTGAGGACATTTGAACCAAGTCATGATACCTGAAGACTCATATTGAGGATTTTCGGTGGAATATGTTGTTTGGAATAAAGAGTAAGAGAGTGTGGATTTACTTTACTTTGATTAACGTCCCGTTTTGAAGTTACCTGAGAGCTATCTTGAGACGGTCCTTACGATTCCTAATTTTTGGCCTGATAAAGAAGACGACACCAGAACCCTCGGCCTATTCTATAAACTTCCAAGCCATACCATTGTAAGGACATTTGAGCAAAGACAAAAGATTTAGCGTGTACCAAGTCATCATATCTCAAGACTCATCATCAGGATCTTCGGTGGAATGTGTTGTTTGGGATAAAGCATATGAGAGTGTGGATTTAACGTCAAGTTTTTAAGCTACCAATGGGACGTATCTCACAACCCTTTCCCAATTCTGTGAACTTCCACGCCGCACGAATTTAAGAACATTTGAATCACGTCAGAAGATTTAACGTGTACCATGTCATCTTTTTTTAAGACTCATGATCAGGATCATCGGTGGAATGTGTTGTTTGGGATAAAGAGCTTGAGAATGGCGTGTATTTACTTTGATTAACGTCACGTTTTGAAGTTACATGAGGGCTATCTTGAGACGAACCTCATGATTCTGAATTGTGGTCTGATAAAGAGGACGATACCAGAACCTATGACCCATTGTCTAAAGTTCCACGCCACACCAATGTGAGGACATTTGAGCAACGACAAAAGATTTAATTTGCACCAAGTCATCACACCTCAAGAATTATCGTTAGGATTATCGCCCTTCGATGGAATTGAGCTTCAAATTTACGACCAAAGTCAAGATTCAGCTACTCTAGTCAATCAAGTATCCATGACTGTGTGGAGGCAGACCATTATATGAATTGGGGGAAAGGAGGATATAAATGCTGCTGGCACCAGTCTTGAAGGAGTCATGGAAATAAAATATTAGTTCATTTATGTCGCCTTTTAAAATCAAATATGAGAGTGGTTGAAAAAGAATACTATTCCAAGGGAGAAATTTACACTTGCTAAAACACTGATGACAAATTTACGCTAAAGACAAGACTCTGCCGCCAAGTCAATACAGTCTCCATGACTGTGTGTGTGGGGGGGGGGGTAGATCTTGATATGAACTGAGAAAAACGGTGTACAAACGGGGGAAATGAAGATATAAATGTTGCTGGCACCAGTCTTGGAGACATTCTGAAGATTAAACATTAGGGTATTTACGTCATTTTTCAAAGCCAAATATATGAGATGGCGAAAAAGGATATAATTCCTCGAGAACCATTTGCACTTTCTAAGCCACTGATGATGACGGTGAAAAAATCATGTTATGTTCCCGGTGCTTCTTATCAATGCTAGGCCACCAATTCATGAAACCTTATTTTGAAACAAGAGAGTAATAAACTAATAAATAACTAAATTGTTTGTGTCAACGAACACAGAAGCGTGGAAACATAAGATATTATTACATAAAATAAATTTAGTGGAATCGTATCTTTGTAGAAATGTAATAAAAAGAGATCATAGCCAAAAAAATTTCGTCTTTCAGAATCTCATTGACTAATATTCTTTTCATTCGAATTTAACTCTAGAATCAGAATTTTGTTGATGGGATAGAAGTTTAACTCACTTACTGTAAATTACCTGTACTGTAAATTAGCATTGACAGTGCTAAACTTAAATAGAGAAAATTTCTAAATTTATTAAATGGAAAATTCCAGAAAGTGAGTTCTGTAAAAAATGACCACAAGTGATTCAAGAAGGCCTTGTAAGTCCACAAGATTGATTGATGAAGACTTAGTAAGAGAATAATTAGAGATTGGACGAATAAAAGAAATTTCTTAACTATGAGTACGTAAACCCAAACTTCCATTTTTAGTAAAACAGATTCTATCCACACAAACCTAAACAAGTAGATTGTTTGGTGTTCAAAGCAACTGAACAACATAAAAACCTTCCAGAGCAGTTTTTACTGATATGACAAATTAACAACAAAAGACAAATTCAAATTTGTTTTGAGATTTTAGAGTTAATTTAAAACTTTGAGACAAAAAAATAATAATAAAAGAACGTGTCTGCCTCTTTTGGAAATTTTCCAAGTGTTAGAGTTTTAAATGCAGAGATTGCGGATTCAGAATCATTAGACACGTCTGTAACCCATTGGGCAATATTTTATTGAAAAATCATAACTTTAAATAAGCCATAATTTATTGTTTTAACACAATTTATCAAGTCAAATAGTTCTCGTAAAACCAACTGAAATTAAGGATAAAATAACAG
Organism: Araneus ventricosus; assembly: GCA_013235015.1. Lineage (NCBI taxonomy): Eukaryota > Metazoa > Arthropoda > Arachnida > Araneae > Araneidae > Araneus > Araneus ventricosus. The sequence goes on from BGPR01003469.1 coordinate 46,729, forward strand.
AAACTATAAAATATATTGCTAAAAAAGATTCAACACCAAAAGAAAAGTTTTAACTTTTTTAGAACTGAAAAAGAAAAAAAAATGTAGCAAATTACTTTAGCTGATGGCGAGTGATAAAATAAACGTTAGTACTAGTTTACAGTTTGTGGAGAAAATTTTCATTTGCTATCTTTTTTGATCTGCGGGAAGAATGACTTTGAAGATAAGTTCTAAAGTCAAATGCAATTCCTTGATTCGCCAGCGAATTTTGTACTTTTTAAAAGAATCATGTAATGGAATTTTTTCAGTCAATGAATGGAATTTCTTCTCGATTCTTTTGGAGAGCGAAGCACATGGAAAATGATGCAGATCAAATAGACAAATGGATGTTCTGATAAGTTTTTAAGAGGATGGAACCATACTTGCAGGAAAGTGGACAAGGAGTGAATACATTCAAATCTAGTTAATAGCTTTTGAATTTGAAGCAAAGAAATTCTAAAAATAGTTTGACTTATTCAATAGATGTGAAGAGATTTCAAGAAAGCCTTCTTAAACCAGTGAGAATGCTCCCTCATAAACTTTCTCTTTTCCTTATAAATATAGCGCGATTTATGCTTAGCTGTGTAATATAGTGAAAAAAAAATAAGTATGAATTTTGAAACTTTTTCTCGTTGACCGATGGGTTCAAAATTTGACACAAATCTAAAATGTTTGTGTCAAGATCGCATACCAACTTTTTAAATTATCACTTCCAGATACGCCCGAATGGACAGACAGCCAATCTGTGGACGCATTCGGTATGAAATTTGATACACATCTACAATTCTGGCGAAAAAACTAAATGCTGCGTTTAACCCCTCTAGCTTGAAATGTTTTTGAGTTAGTGCGAAGAATTCAGTTGAGATTTGAGAAGTGTTTTGAGTTTTAAGCGTTTTCACACATGCACGAGGACGGATAGCAGGCAAACTACCCTTTGATAGATTTTCTTCGAAACTTGATGCTGACCTACAATTTTAGTGTGGCAACTTGGCTACAGCAATCCCTAGAAAGGGAAAAATAGAATTTTCATCCCCACGCCTGAAGGGATTCAACCGCAGATACCTTCTGCCCCTGCCCCCAGGCGGGTGTGGATTTAATCGAGCTCTAAGCTATGTGATGTTTATATTTTATATGTTTTTGTCGTAATGGTGTTTATATGTGTGTGTGTTGTGAATAAATTTAAAAAAGGACAAACTGGATTATCATTGATCTGAATATCAAATCACACACATGGGAAGCCACTACATTTAGTGTGAAGATCACACACGAAATTTTATTTCTCTAACTCAGTGGTTTCGAAAGTGTGCGTTACGGCGCACTGCGAACTCTCGACTTCCTCATTGGGGCGCCGGGAGATATTATGTAATTTTTTATAAATGATAAGTCTAAGAGAATTTCAATCCTATTTGCTGCTACTTATTTGTGCGAAGTTAGGTTGTCAGCAGATGCTTCCCATGTCCATCCAACTGGTTCAGCAGCTGCAATGGTTGTAGACACAGGAACATGGGGCGGAGTTCTGTCTGCAGTTGCTGACATAAAATCAAAATATCGTTCGAAAATCAATGTGGAAAAGAAAATGAGGAAGTCTCTCCAGTTTAATTCCACGATTTCATAAAATGTGTAGTGATTAATAGGCTTATACACACCACTGATTATTATATCCATAATGTCTGTTCAATAAATCTTTATGTGACATGAAATGTGGTTTAAATATTTTGACCTAATCTATGCAAAAACTGTTAACTATTTTGCAGAAAGCACTTGTTTTTGTAAAAGGGAGTTTTTCAAAATTTAGATTGAGCAAGGGCGCAGCGATTAGAAAAAGTTTGAGAACTACTGCTCGAACCCATTCTAGTTTTAAGCAATTGTGTTCACAAACAGATTGACAGAGAAACAGACATAATTCTAAAAATGGTGGTTTTCAAATTCATTGAAGACTAAAACGCTGAAAATCGTCAAAATCTCGAGGGAGAGTTTTTCCAAAGTTACAATTGTCTTTTATTACTTTTTGTACTCGAAAGTAAACAAAGTAAAGCATCCTTTCAAGTCAACTCAATTTTCAGCATTGCGTTTAACCTAGTAAAGATGTTAACTATTCAGCATAAAGGAAGGTACAAAAGAGAAATTGCCAACATTAAAAGAAGAATACCTTGCGTGCTATGAAAAAGAGTGCACATGTTTTCATTCAAAAAATGTATTCTAAACATGTAAAGCTTGTAATGAATACATAGCCATTGATTTTGATGAAAAGGAACATGATTTTGGAAACTTGATGGTTTGTGATACTGCTTGCACGCTTTTCGTGAGAATAGGTAATATACCATAAACATCAATTTGATAGTTTTAGATATTCTTTCAGCACAATAGAGTTCCAATTGCTTTTATGTGACTAAAACCATAATAAAAAAGTCCTTCGATGTTTCCATTGAAAGTACCAGTAGCGCCTAAATGCCAGTGATCACGTTCGTTGGACATGTCATCTAAGATAATGTTCCGAAAAATTATGGCCTCTCATAAAAATGATTCACTGGTTACAGAGAACTAAAGTATTAGATCATTGAAGTACGTGTGAAATCTATGTTTTGTTAGATTAACTAAAAGCATTTGGAGACTATTTGACGAAAATGATTCAGCGTTAATGGCAAAATAAATAATAGAATTATGTGAGAATTGTGGAATAAATTATGTTATTTTCTGTGTTTGCTTAGAATTATATTTAAAATAAACTGTTTAAAATCTACGTGATGGAAAAAGAAATGTGGATCGACGTGTCAGGATCTATATAAATGTATGAAGAACATGTTGGCAGTTCATGATAAATATATAATGCAAAAATTTAAAATTTAGTTCTGTGAAACTTGGCTAATCCGAACGTTTTTAATTCGAATTTGTAGGTAATTCGCTGATTTTTTTTGAATTTCCTATTAATATGAAGTTAAATAAACATCTGTAATTCAAATTTATTTTGGTTAATTTGAAATAAAAACTAAAAAATTAAGCAGTGTTTGCATTTCTAAATTGCTTTTCTGATTTAAATACAACCGTACTTTGTGCTTGTAAGTGATCTTCTGTGATTGTAAGTGAATAATTTTTAAGTTCCTTATTCAGTTGAAAACTTTAGTGCTGCACAATGTTCGCAATCAAAAAGGCAATAATTTCCCCCCTTTTTATACTCTTTTATTTAACTTGACATGTTTGTAAAGACGGAATTTGCAATCTGTTATTTTTCATTTCCGCTATGGCAATACATTTTTCTAATACAACAGTTCCCAACCTATGGGACGCGGCCCACTTGTGGGCTGTAGGTAGCGTATTAGTGGGCCACGGAACGCTGGTAAGAGTCGAAGTCGAGGGAGATTCAAGAGTCGCCACTCGATATTTTACGTGTTTATGTATATATGCGTAATATGTGTTTATGTATATATGTATTATATGTGTTTATGTATATATGCATTATATGTGTTTATGTATATATGTATTATATGTGTATATGTGTTTATGCATGTGTGTATTATCTGTGTTTATATATATGTGTATTATATGTGTTTTTTTAACTTGTATATTTAGTTAGTGGACCTCAGAATATTTTTTACGCAACAGGTGTCCGCACAACCAAAAGGTTTGGGAACAGCTGTTCTAATATATTCAGAGCCTAATTATTCTACTTTTTAGTACAATGATACAATGTGTTTTAAAAACTGTTTTTATTCATTCGTTTAAAAACTTTTTACGCCTTAGGTGTGAATTATATTGTTTATTTGATAGTTTTATTGATCAGTTGCTGAATTCAAAGTGCTCTATACTGTTTCTTTATTAAAATTACTTAGTGAAAATATTTTTAAATTTATTATATGTTTAATACATATAATTACTATCTTACATATATACATAAACACATGTAATACATATATACATAAACACATGTAATACATATATACATATAAACACATGTAATACATATATACATAAACACATGTAATACATATATACATAAACACATATAATACGTATATACATAAAATATCCAGTGGCGAGTCTTAAAGTTCCTTTGACTCTTAACCAGCGTTCCGCGGCCCATTAATACGCTATCTACAGCCCACAAGTGGGCCGCGTCCCATAGGTTGGGAACTGATGTATTAGAAAAATGTATTGCCACAGCGGAAGGGAAAAATAACCGATTGCAAAATTCTGTCTTTACAAACATGAAACAAGTCAAGTTAAATAAAAGAGTATAAAAAGGGGGAAAAATTATTGCCTTTTTGATTGCGCACATTGTGCAGTACTAAAGTCTTCGAGTGAATAAAGCACCTTAAACAATAATTACATTATTCATTAACTTTACTGTTTGACATTGTTGTTTATTAAATTATGCATTATTTATTAAAACAAATTATTAAAAATTAATATGCCGTTTTTAGTTTAAAGGTGGTCGTTCCCTCTTTCTGTACTCGTTTTTACACCCAGTTTTCTTAATTTGAATTTTTGGATAAATCAAATTTTAATTATGCCCCAAGGGCTTCCACTTAACAAAGTTCTACTATAGCCATACATTCAAAAATGTTCATATAAAAATACCAATTATAGCTCCACTTATTTAAGCAATTTGATTTTTATATCAGTTATTAGCAATAGAAATATCCAGAATAAAATATATTTTCCCAAAAAGCGTGCTGTAAACATAACCTGCTGTTTGCATTAAGCATCAAGGAACGTTAATGCAATTAAACTTTAATCTGGCAAATTAATTGTTTACTTTCTGAACATGGACTTCATTCCTAATTGTTAACTTTTTGAATACGGAATTCATTTTAATTGTTAACTTTTTGAATATGAAATTTATTCCTAATTGTTAACTTTGTGAATATGAAACTTATTTCTAATTGTTAACTTTTTTGAATATGAAATTCATTCCTAATTGTTATCTTTTTGAATTTAAAATTTATTCCAAATCGTTAGCTTTGTGAATATGAAATTTATTCCTAATTGTTAACTTTGTGAATATAAAATTTATTCCTAATTTTTAACTTTGTAAATATGAAACTTATTCCTAATTGTTAACTTTTTGAATATGCAATTTATTCCCCAGTTTAAGCAACAATATATTTTACAAATATGAATACTATATTTTGCATCGCTGCAATATTTACTGTATATTAAATAAAGTTTCATTCTTATAGAATCGAAATTCTCACAATACAAACATAGTCTCTGATTGAGTATTCAAGAAATTTATCTCCGAAGTAAATATTTTAAGTAGTGGTGTTATTCTAAAATTTTTCAAAACTGAAAAGGCGAAAGGAAATTTCATGTTATTTTACAACAAATAAGTTTTTCAGTACTGTAAGCTTTTGGGAGAAATCATACTATCAGCCAAATAAAAGAAATACCTCTCAGGTAAATTATTAAATAGAAAACCAAGATAAAGATCACAAATAATAATATTTACTCTAAGCATTATAAAAGTGTATTTTGACAAAAGGAACACATTAAATTGAAACACGTCTTTCCAACAGAAGCAAACGCAACAGTTATCATTGTCTGGAAAATAGTTTTGTATTTTACTGGAATTGAGGGGAAACCTCCAGATTAGCAATCTTTGCTACCTTCTCACCGAAAGAAAAGAAAAAGTTGCAAGAAACAATATAAAAGGGGATTTACATTTTAAAGACTAGATTTGAAATCCATCAAATTCAAAATCGCGAGAAATGTTCCTTTTTTTTTCGATGTTGCGTTTTTCTCCCAAAAAGCTTAGAGTGGAAAAAGAGGAGCAAATAAGATAAATATCCAAAGCTGTAGTATCCTTTTTATATTCTTTTCCATGATTCACATTCTTGTTTTATTTTATTCGTTTTTATTCCTTTTATCATTCTGTTTTTGTTTTCGCTTTTTACATTAACGACGAACGTAAAATATTGATGAGAAAATGCCTGACGCACCTACGAAAATTGTGAGACAGGAAAAGGATTTTGTTTTGAATGCCTCCGCTTTACTCTTTTCGAAACAGAAATGAATAAATAAGTAAGATCTTTTCGTGATTTTCATGTTTTCAGTGGAAGCAAAAACACGAAGAGGAAGGACACATACAACTCAACTCACCTTTTCTTGTAGCGATTCCAGAACATGCTGCAAGGAGATGGTGGAGGAAAGAAAAAAAAAAGAATAAAAGAGATGAAAATAAATTCATACAGGCAGCAAAACGTGATTAAATTCATGAATAAAATATACACTTGTGTACACATTGAGCCCAAATGAAACCTTATAAACCTCCATGCATTCTTTGAGCATAATAGAAGAAAAACCTGAAAGATGAAGCTTCAGTGGTAAGGGGGGAAAAGGTTTCCAACAAATGGTAGATAGAATACATATTTTCTATCCGGCATAGAATCCGAGTATTAAATTAAATATGAGGTATAGATTAGATTTTTATGAGAATTAAACATTTACTTTGTTACTGAATGGTGCAAGCATTTTGGGAAACGCATAAGGATTATTAGTAGTGTATTAAACATAAATGCATTTCATTAATAAATGGAGAGGTTTTTGTTCAGGATTTAATTAAAATTTCAAAAGAAGGAGACACAATTATATTCACGGCCATGTTGCCATCTTTATTCGAATTACAATGAGGGCTTTAAATTAATTTTGAGTCGCTGAATAAATCATTTTTATTTATTGAATAATCAGATTTGACAATGATGATGCTGGGTCTTCGTAATATAGATATTCCTTTTCTGGGGCATAATTAAATTAGTTTACCATTGTCTTCTCTAAAGCCTGATGGCAAATAATTTAAAATGTTATTATATAGTCTAGACTAAATTACAGCTTAATAATTAAGTAAGGCTGCTTTCTTGTTTATTAAAATTATTTCTGACTACATGAGACGAAAGAAACTCTTTAAAAATAAATTATTAAAAATAGTATTATCGAGTTTATTTTAGGGATGGCGGTTAATGCAAAAACAACCGGTTGTTAGTTATACATGTTTTTTTCACCTCCGGTTTAACCGGGCGGTTAAAACCGCTCAAAATAACCGGTTTTCGGTTTTTAAAGAAAGAAAGAACGTTTGTAGACAATTTTTACTATTAATAATAATATACAACAAGTAAGAATTAATATAATAAGGAATATCAATAAATAAGTAATTAATGTAATAAGTAATGATTATAAATAAGTAATTAATACAAAAAGTAATAATAATAAATGAGTAATTAATACAATAAAACTAAGTATTGTAAACAAAATTTTGAGAATTGTATTAAGTATTGTAGACAAATGAAAAAAGAAATTAGAGAGCGCAGACGTAAATAATCGTATTGTGTGTTGTTTGCGTCTATATGTATAATAATAAAAAATAACTATGTCTAAATTTTTATGCATTCCTCCGGTCCTATTAATCATATTCATTAAAATATTTTTGGCACACTAAAATTTTACACAAAATGTTCCACTCTTCTGCGACCAAAGCTAATCGAGTTATGAAAACTTGACTATGACTATTTTAGACTATTTCAATGTCGGACTCGTGGAAGCGGTGGCCGTTGATTGGCCTAAGATGATAGAAATCAAAACTTCATTACTCTAACCTAAAATCGAGCCTATCTTTTGATAGCTGGTTTTGCCTGGTTTTTTTACCCGGTTATTGGATTTAAAATAAATAACCGGTTATAACCGGGACAAAAAGTAAACGAAAAAACCGGTTAACCGAAACAAAACCAGCGGGAGTGGTCTCCCCTAAACTTTCTCGTATACTCCTAACACATGCAGAGAAAAAAAATAAGCTAAAGACAATAAAACGGATAAGAACCCCCTAACGCAGTGGAGAAAAAAAATCGAAACGTCCTACCACGATTTCAGAAGGTCGTCCAACGCGGAAGTGGAATTAGAAGCTGGCGTGATTACCAATAGAGCTGGGTGTAAGATAAAGAAAACGAAATTTGCAATTTGAACGCCTTCTTTTTAACCGATTGACACAAATCTACCATTAAGGTAAGAAGGCCACATACCAAATTTCATTTATCAAAAAAATTTTTATAAAGAAGTTGTTGCGATCAAAAGTATGCGATTATACAGACAGACAGTCAACCCTTTGACGGATTTAGTCTAAAATTTGATACAAACCTACATTCCTGATGATAAAAATGTATACCAAATTTTATCCACCTAGCTATTTAACTTTGTGAGCTATCGCGTTCACATTAACACGGACAGACAGACAGACATCCTGTGGAAGGAGTTTGTCCAAAATTTGATAGAAACCTACAAATTATGTGAAAAGACCACATACCAAATTCCATCCCTGTAGCTTTAATAGTTTTTGAGTTATCGAGTTCACAGACAAACATAATTCTAAAATTGTGTTTTTCGGAATCAGGGAGGTCTAAAACGTGGAGATTCGTCAAAATCTCGAGTTCGAATCTTTTGACGATTACAATACTTTCTCTTTGTACACTTCGTATACGAGAAAGTAAAAAATGGTTCTCGGTTTAGTTTATTATTTATTTAACTCTTCCCTGTTATATTTGTTGTACAGATCTGAAAGTCAGGATCTGCAGTGATTACAGTTCTCTATGACATAAATGGAAATCTGAATTCAATATGGTACAAGCAAGTAGTCCATCCAGTAACAAAATGGTTGAAAATTGTCAGAAATATATTCTTATATTAAATTTCGTACGAAATAATCTGAATATACAGGGTGATTCACAATTCAGTTATAAAACTGTTAGGGACGTGGAAAGCAATTAAACAAGTAAGATTCAATGAGAAATGTTTGACCGGAAACGCCGAAGTTAATATTATTCATTTGGTGACACTTTGCACTTGAACAATACGTGCTGACTTCCAATTTCATAATAATTATTCGAAGTTCTTACCATTAACAGCTATGCATGTGTCACAACGGTGGTGTATGGATTTGCGAACATGTTCGAAAATACCCTTGTATTTGGCTACCAGTTGCAGCGGCGATAGAGATTTTTGAGACTAGGTCGGTTGGCATGAGTTTCGTAGATAATGATTTTGAGGATAACATGCAAGAAGAAATGCAGGCTAAATTAACCGTGTACTGCTAGTCCAATAACGGCGATCTTGAACAGCGTTCTCTAGCTCATCGGAATGGCGTGTCTGGTCAGTTTTTTTTTTTCCCACTTACCGTAACCGCTTATACGTCGAGTTTTATATTACCCTATAGGTAATCAAATATATCAACACTGTTTATACAGTGCTGCAGATATCCACTTTTATTAATACTAATCGACGCGTTCTTGAAATTATAAGTGCTATTTATTTTGAATTCTTGTCTTAAATTTATGGAAATTTTGACTACGAACCTCGACTAAAAGCAATCTTGAAGAGTCGACCTCTCTGGGTCATCGGACAGACGAAGTTCGACAATTTCTGTCCAAATGCGGTGATAAAATAAAGTTCTTGAAGTATTAAAATAGCAGTATAATCTCAATTTTAACGAAGTTTCTCAAGTTTTATATAGTGGCTTTAAATGCTATGGTGTTTTTCAACTGAGGATGCAAGGCACAAAAGAGAGACGTGCCTCACTTTAATTGAAAAGCATTTAGCAGGATGTTTTCAAATGTGCTTTAAAAAGCATTGCAAGCGCCATGAGTCGTTAACGGTAATATTTTGAATCTTGCGACTTTGTGTCGTTACTTGTACTTCATTTATATCTATTACTATTGTTATTTTTGAAATTTGTACAGGTGATAATAAATCTATCAATATTAATCGAAAATTTTAGAATTAATATTTGAAAATAAATTTTGTTCAGTTCTTTTGTTAAAATCGCCGGGTTTGCTCGTTTTCTTCAAATAATTGAAATCAAAATTGATTTCTCAGAACAATTGTAATCATGTTGTTGAAGGAATCTGCATTATAGGGCATGAAGGAATTGATCGAATTTTTTATTCATGTATGCACCTTTGTTTGCTTTAAATACAAAATAAGAATCTATAATAATTATTATTTTCAGAATTCCTTAGTAAGTAAATGTATTTAAGTCATCAATTAAAAACCCTACAGAAATCAGAAGAGACAATTGAAACTGACCATGTTGCTACAACGTTCGTTGGGAAAAAAACGAAAATTAAGTATGCAGCTCTGACTCAAGATGTGTGAGGTAAACAGACTCAACTGACTGCGAAATACGTTTGAGTGCGCTTACAGGTAAGCAACTGATGCCCTAGCGACGTTGCTTGGCCTCCACGCTTGCTGCAGTATCAATCGCGCTACTTCCCTTCTTTATTCACCTTAAATCACCATAAGACATGATCTGTCTCCCCCGCCTTAGCATCGGGTCATCTGAATGACAGCCGCCGTAGCTTGAGTACTGAGGCCAGAGTCCTAGTAACCGCATCTGGGTCACGGCCTGACTCCTCTGAAGAAGGTACGTACAATCGTATGGCGCAGGGGAACATGAGCCCCACCATTTCTACCCCAGGAAAACGTTCCTGTTTACCCAGCCGGCAGCTCATCAGTGAACTCGCGGTGTCCCAGGCGTAAATCTCAGTTAATAGACACCTGCCGGCAAAGTTCAAGATCTCATGGCGTGAATCGTCACTGAGCGGCATCAATAACACACGTGGTGTGGTGCGCAATAACGTTCGTCGCCACCAATTCGACACGAACTGTAATAATTTCTTTCACACCATCCTTGATCTTCCATTCCTACTGTGTACAGTCCATCACAAGTTGTGTAGTAAACACTTCTGTCAAATAAACCTTTTTGTCGTTATTATTCTACTTTTTTGTTGCCGCTTGGCTTCCAAATACTACATATCCAATTATGACGTTCACCTATTAAATTGAACTTAAACTATTAACTGACTGGTTTGTTGTACAATACAATTTGAAATATCAATTTCAGGCCTCTTGATATTTACTAACATTTTCTCAGTTGGTCGCAACATGAACTATGTGAGGTGGCATCAAAATGATTTGAGACTAGTTCCGGAACACGCCAACAGATAGCAGCCCAAACCGGAGCCCAGGAGGAGTACCGACATTCATAAATCAATGTGCCAAGACACAGCGTAGTGTGTGCATTGGTAGTTGTGAAGCTAGTGCTTTTCTGACCACGTGCGTTACGACTTTTGCGATCCTAACTTGAACAACAAGAATGAACGAAGAGCGAACGTGTAATTTTGTGTGTAACTAGGCAAATCTGTCAAAGAAACCGTGCACTTGATGCAGCAAGTTTATAGCGATACTGCCAAGAATCAATGTGTTTTGAGAGGCACGAGCGTTTTGAGAGGGGAGGAACATCATTGAAAGTCGACGGGAGATCCAATCGCCGAAGGTGATTGACACTCGAAGTGTTCACGACACTTCGAGAAGTGGACTTCCATAACACATCCCAAAAGTGGCAAGAACGCTGTATTGCGGCTAAAAGCGACAAGTTTGAAGGTGACAGTGTGTCCACTTAGATAAACAAAGTAGTTTCTTGACAACAGAGCTAGTCTCGATACTCCCTTATATATCCTGCATGCAGAAAAACTGAGATCTAGGTCCTGCAACCAAGTAAAAAGTTATTTTTGGTTAGGAAGATAACTGTTTGAGAACAGTTGCCCGCGTTATCCGTTCAAGAGTTGTAATAAACTGAGCAATAGTCAATGTGTGTTATTTAATTGTAGTTGTTATATTTTAGAAATTTTCTAAAACAAGCAATAATAGATTACTCTAGTACACAATGTTTCATTAAACATTAATAATAAATGGATAAATATTGTGCAAAAATATGACTGGGAACTGTTTTAGCATCAGTTACTCCCGTTTCATAGGGTTTAAAAAATTAACCAAAACTAGAAATACCTAAAACTAAAATAACTATTCCATCCCTTTCATTTTACTTAAAATCAAACAAAAGCATGCAAAAATGAGAGATTAATTCATTCGTCACTTTTTTCCCCAACACATTGCAGGAAGTGGTTTTTATCGGATGTGTTACGCCTATAATTCATTCATAAAGAGTCTGTAAAAGAACAGCAGGTTTCTCTTTTTTGAATACTTGCATTGTTCAGGATGGCAACCTCTTGTTGCGTCGTCAACAACTCATCCATCATGTGTTGTCAACAAGTGAAAAAGAAAAAAGTAATCTTCTGTGTATTTCGCGTCATCTGTTGAAGATACTTTAAAAAGTCGAAGCTCGGCCGAACAAAGAAATGCCTGACAAAACAGCGTTAGATAGAGCTTGGAAACTTCACCTAATTTGAATTTCGACTCCATATTAAAGAATTTTCCGCAATAGATTTTTTATAACAAAAATCAAAGAAGTTCTACATTTATGAAATGCAAATATCTGTTTGGGATTTGCAATAAATGCTATTTCTTATAATTTTGATATTTATTTTAAATTAATGCCTGTATTGAATTACTTTTGAATCATTTTAACTCTGCTGTGAATTGAAGAATCTAAAGAATATCTTGAATTATGTCCCATTTTGAACCTAAAAGATGGTTAATTTGGGCCAGATCTCTTAAGTGTGAACCACGATCGGATTCCTGGCATAAAACCTGAACTGGTATCCCACTATCCAAATTTCCATGCCACACTAACGTATTTGATGCTACTGTATTTCACACTGTATGAATATATGTTTATTCAATGTATTGCATATATTATTATTTTTGAGGGTTATATTTTTATTCTGTATTTGTTTTGAATTTTTGCATGTTTATACAGTGTATCACTTTGTCTTTGTACTCTTTCCCGGCGCTGTTAAAACGCTATATCCATACCCTATGATAAGTGGATCGGCGTGGGTAATAAATAAATGCCGTAATAACTTACAAACCTTAATACACAGCAGTAGGATTAACGTGTTCCAGACTCACATAGAGAGTTAAATAAGGTTTCGAACCCGAGATCCTCCGATCGCAAGTTCGAGAATGTACAACAACGCCGATGCGGCCCCAAGCAATACATTTAGTAAAATGCTAATTAGGCAAGGCCTTTATGCAGTAGTAAACACTAGCTTGAAATTAGCATGGATAAAAGAATCTCCTTCCGACGCTACCGAGGCGGAAGGTTGTCTTCGGAAATGTTTAACTCTGTTTATTAAAGACTTGCAAATGTGCGTTAGATGGTTCTTAATCTCTCACCCGATAAAGTACTTATAATTTGAATGCTCTGCCCGTGTTTTTTTACGTGAGAATTATTTGTTCAACCTATTGTGCTATCGTTTGAGAAGCAAATTTGTGTCACGAATTAAACATGCATTCGTCTCTTTTTAATTAGTCTTCTTATCTGTTTGAATTATTTGTGGTGTTATGTAGGGTTGAGCTGATTTTTATTGGCTAAGTTTCAATCAAAATTTTAAAAGTTTAGTTAAAGTTTATGTTAAGTTTCGTAGAATTAAACTAATATCTACGGTCAGTTTCGCAGATTTAAGCTAATATCTAAGTTTTGTTAGGAAAAGAAATATAATACATAAAATTAAGTGAACTTTGTTAAATGTTCATTAAGATAGTTATTGTGTGGTATATAAATCACGAGTCAATGTTTGTTTATAATCGCACTTGGTCTGACATATCTAGCAAAGCCTATGAATCAAAGAGTAGAAGTGTGGCATCTTCTGGGGATCAAGGGGATCTTGGAACACCTAGGTGTTACTTAACTCGTTCACGCCGGCGCGTACCACCGGTGGCTCGCATATAGATACTCCATCAGGTGGCGCGTACCACCGGTGGCTCGCACATAGATACCCCATCAGGCGGCGCGTACCACCGGCGGCTCGCACATCGATGCCCCATCAAGCGGCGTGAACCACCGGTGGCTCGCACTTGAATGTTTCATCAGGCGGTGCGAACCACCAACAATTTAGTTCATTTAGTAACTAGAAAAAAATTTCCATACAGTTGAAAATTAAAATAATAGAAATTTAACTTATATTAATACAAAAAGTAAGATTTATTTTAGTTCAACTGAATATTATAAACATAACTTATGTAATTAATTCGATAATATGAGCATAACAATTCAATAGTATAAAAATTTTGTTTAATTTTTTCTGTGCGAGTTTTTAAAACATTTCAAACAAAGGTCGGGCGAAAACATGACAGCAATGGTGGTAAAAAAAATAAAGAGCAGTTCTGATTACCATCGAGGTAAAATTTCAATTTTAACTTTAGTTCGGAGCCGCCAGATAAAGCAAAGCTCTCTTAGAGTAGCCGCCCATAGGAGAGAAACATGAATTGCAACGCCGGAGTGAACGTACCAAGGTAGAACTTACTGAACGTGAACGTGTTAAGGTGGAACTGACTGGTGGATTTCCAATATATGGAGGTAGGTTTTCTTTCTGGAAGACGTTCAGGGGAATTGGGACATAGATGTGTTGAGCTCGGTGCAGAAACCAGGAAAATCATCATCAGCCAGCATGATCACAGAAAGCAATTCGTTGCTAAAGTGCGATCGGTCCATCAGTTTTTCAATAATACTGGTTAAGTGCATAGTAAGAACATAGAACTCAAAACCTTCTTCATCTGATACATGTTCTTCAGCCATAATATGCCTTAACCTCCCAAGTGACTGGTGAATATTAGTCATACTAATTCATTTATTGAACAAACAAAAAAATCCAAAAAAAATCAAAAATTATAAACTCATAATTGCACATAAAAACTTAAAAGCCAATTCAGCAGCTACAATAATAAATAACATCAAACTTCAAGAAAAGACAAAAAGTATTTCTGTTCGATACTTTAACTGAGAAGATAAATCAGGTGAAATTTTAACTCACTGACTAAATGACAATCCAACGTTTTCATAATATTTAAAAATATTGATTCAAGACAGTACTTGAAAGATAAGCAAGTTGATCCAACTGCTACAACAATAAATAACAGTAAACAGAAAAGAAAGAACAAAACTCATCCCAACTCGGAAATAGAATTCTACTGAAAAGACAACAAAGATCGATTGCAAAAGCAAAAGTAATCTGAAATGGCTAACAGTCGAAATTGTTTTAAATCCTCTTCATCACTAATTCAGAGAACGTTTCAAGAGATTTGATGGAATTTCATTGCTTTCTGCTGGAACGGAAAACAGCAGGAGGCTTTAATGAAAGATATTACTCAGAATCAATCCGTGCAATAATAGCTTTCTCTCAGCCCTACAGAGGAAAGCGCGAATATGAAAATTAAAAGCTAATTTACTGTAGGTGTATTAAACAAACAGTACAGTATATTTCTTTAAACAATGCGAACATTTAAATTAGAAAAAAAAACCGAATAAATATTTCCTTTAATTTTTCTTACCTTTTTTTCTTTAGTAAAATTTTGGGAAAAAACTACTAAATTAAGCATTAGATATACTGAATTAAGCATTACTCTCATCTGTCAAAAATGCGAGTTGTGGAAATTGAACCAACAGATTGAAGAAGAGAACAAGCACCAAGAAATCGAAACGCGATCAATGTGTACTGTTGGTTCCAAAAACCCAAGATTAGCGCTTTTGGACGATTTCACTTCGGAAAGGGGCGACAATTAATGAGTAAGATGAACGCTTTTCGGAGTTCTTTGTTAGGTCATAACCTTCGTCTCATTACCGTATCTTTTTAGGCTTTACAGCAAATCAATCAGTGAAAATGAAATATTTCTATATGTTGCCATATAAAATGTAAGCATTACCCCCTCCATTTTTCACTTCACCCCTATTTTGATGAAGTCAACTCAGCCCGGCGCATGCGCAAAAGCGCGGAGTTTGTCCATGTTTGAGAATGATCGGTACAGAAAGTGTGTTATCATATAAACGCTCATCGTTTGCTGCAAAAATGAACGAAAATCACTGAATGAACAGCTAATGTAAGGAATCACATTTAAATATTTAGAAGAAATAAAAGAATCTCATTTAAATAAGAAAAATAGATAGGGTTTCTTTAATTTCTCCGAGAAAAGTTTCTGTATTCGTTCCTTTCTTTAAATTGTTGATTCAACTGGCCCAGCAACATATATTTCGCATCGATTTAAATTTATTTATCACCTGTTTGCTGAAGGTTTCCCTAGTCTTTCTCCGTGCGAAGCACAATTGTTGGCCAATTTTCCCTGAAAATCCTCCGGGAAGGAAATCTACCTCCGCATACTGGAGCTAAAGTGAGGCTTGTACCTCAGGTGATACCTAAGTGCTCCAACGTCTTTTTGACCTTCAGAAGCTTCACTTACCCTTTATCATGTGTCCTCGATTCATGGAACAGGCC
Organism: Araneus ventricosus; assembly: GCA_013235015.1. NCBI lineage: Eukaryota > Metazoa > Arthropoda > Arachnida > Araneae > Araneidae > Araneus > Araneus ventricosus. Next base: position 62,952 of record BGPR01003469.1, read on the forward strand.
AGTTACGCTAGACCAAATGGATTAGCCACAACAGCTTATTAACCGCACCCATTTATATGCCTAATTTGAAGCTATACAAAGAGCTGTTCTGAAGCGGGCTGTGTAATTTTGAGCTGGAGTAGGACAAAAAGTTCGACACCTGAGGCAATATCCCTTCTTCAAAATTTCACACCTTACTAAGACGTTTACCCCTCAATGGATATAACGTGGAGACGAGTCCTATACACGATAGATTTTCCTTGGCATCAAGTCTCAAACGAGCAACCCTCCAGTCCAGAAGCCGTGACTCTGCCACTTGACCACAGTGACTATACCATGGAAGATATTTTGTATAGAAGTCATTGGTTTGAATAATTGTATTATAATTACTTAATTTAGTATTATAAATGGTTTTAAAATACTTTGTTGAATTTTAATGTAATTATCTCTAAAATTGTATAAATTCCACGATATTCTTTCTGAAACAGTCGTATTCGTAATCTTTTAACAAGGATATTTCTTTTTTGTTAATATTTTTTGTATTTATCCGTTATTATATAACTGAATGAGTTGTCTCTAAATTGTCGATATGGTTTCTTTTTTAAAGTGTTGGGTAACTGTAAATACTTTCATCTATGAAAAGAATCTCTCTGGCAGCCATTAGTCGGTTGATACAAGGGATCATTGATTTGAGTGATTGTATTATTATTCCTTAATTTAGTATAATAAATAATTTTACAATACTTTGAGAACTTTGTTGGTTTTTAATTTAATTATCTTGAAAATAGTATAAAATCCATAATATTATTTCTAAAATGTGGAAGTTTGTACTTTTTTAACGACGATATTTCTTATTTGTTAACATTTTTATATTTATCGTTATTACATATCTAAATGAGTTGTCTCTAAATTGTCGATATGGTTTCTTTATTTAAGTGTCCAGTGACTGTAAATAACACTTTCATCCACGGAAAAAACCTTCCTAGTAGCCATTAGTTGGTTGATACAGGGAGTCATTGATTTGAGTGATCGAGCTGTAATTGCTGCATTTTCTTCCCATTCATCAAAATCGCTGGGGAACACTTTGTTTTGCTGATCTCTGTGTTCTGTTCCACCCGAAGGGTGTAATTACAGAATCGATGACACTGGAAATAACTATCAGAGTAATAATGGTAATGTTTCCGGAGATCGAACGTCATAAGCCAAGAGCAAGTGTATGTATTTATATCGTAGGCATTAGTTGCTGCTGATCCAAGGGAGACTTCGCTTTGATTAAACACAAGTTGACGTGATAATGCAATTTCTAGAGTAAATACAAGCCATATTTTTTGATAAAGGATATTTTAAAATATAGAATTCTGCATCATTAGTTACTGCTTTTTTCAAGTAGTAAAAGTGTGTTTTCGGGGTACGTAAAGCTTAACCTCTTAATAAAAGGATATTTAATCAGTAAAAGATGTACATGCTTTATTTGAAAAGCTCGTGCTTAGATGTGAAAAGACCGCCAGCCGATTTTATGTTACATTTTTTACTAAGCTTTTTATTTTAATTTAATAATATAGTAATTTATTTAATGTTATAATTAAAAATTTAGAAAATGTTTCGATACTTGACTGTAAAATATTTGTAAAATTCCGGGACCTCATATTTCTTACATTTTTTTCCTTCAAATCAAAACCGCTTTCGGTTTTATCCATTTCATTTGATTAGGCACTGAACCAATAATCACTAGTTATCACTTATATATTACAATTATACTATAGTTAACTTATAATCTAGTATTATAAGCTAGATATTTATGGTTATTAAAATAATTAAATTATTTAAAATAAATTCAACAATAGAAATCGTGAAATATTTACATAAATATACAAGTAAGCTAAGTGATATAGCCCTAAACGATTTTTCGGCTAGGACGATTCGACTTGGCCCTGCGAAACTCTCAGTTAAACTGAAAATTACGAAGGTTTTACTGTAAGTTTTAACTGATAAATGTAGTTCGTGGAATGTATGTTACATGGATTTCTTGTAATACCAAGAACGAAAGATACAATCCAACTATATTTTGAGAAAAAAAAGTTGTTTTGTATGTTTACTTTTAATTGTGAAACTAAAGTTTTGGATAAATTAAAATAATAATTTTAAATTAAAAAACTCATAGTTTTCAATTACTTTGACTTATATTATCAAATATCGGCAAACCCACAGTTTAATTAATGTGTTTTTGTATTTAACTTGAAGTCGCCTCGTTCATTTTATGTAATATTTTGTTCTAAATTTAATGTAATAAAAACCCTTAAATCCCCTTGACTTAAATCCGATCTATTTACCCCTTAAAGGTAACCCTTCCGTGGGCATTCTGTTTAACTTAACGGAATCCCACATATATATATTTATATCAAAATATAACCTGTTATCTATGTACATTCAAAACAAAATAGACAAAACATGTCAAAAATTCAATTCAAAAACTAAAAATTTATTAGTTAAATTATATTATTAATTAAAATTATGAAAAGTAAAAATAAATTTCGAAAGTAAATCATGAGATAAAAAAAGTAGAAATAAAATTTTGAAACTGTCGTGACATTTTTATCGCACATTCAGGCATAATTCTAATTCATATGCATTTTAAGAAGAAGAAAAGTTTCGATGCATTGAATTCATCAAGAAATATATTTCCTCTCAGAACCTTTTTATATTTCGTAATTTTATGCAAACTGTGAATTTATAAAGCAATGTAGCCGATTCAAATGAAATACAAATTTAATTTTGGTAGGAACGTTTAGCAAATAATTGCGTAATATTTGGAAAAAAAAGATTCTACTCTTTCGTCCTGAACTGGTAGTTGGATTAAATTTTAACTTAAAAGAAACCGTAACCATGACGACATAATTGCGTTTCCAAGGTTTCTTTTAGTTACATATTTTTTCTACATTACCAATAAGCAAGAACATCGTCAGTGTAAATAGAAATAAAAAATATACAGTAATGTTATAAGACTTCTCGAGCGTCATCAGCGAAAATATTTGAAGATATTACTTCTTTTTAAGGTGTTTTCCATTAGAAAAGAATTTTCATTATATAAGGTAACTATTTGCTAATAAAAATATTTCCAAAAATGTAATTTTCCAATTTTATTTGAGAAAGATTGGGGAAAATAGCATTTTTTGCTTAAGGAGATAAATTTGATGACTATAATTGAAAAAAGCTATGGAAACAAATTAAAGGAAGTATGTAATATAATCTGTTTCAGATTAATATAGATAATTATGCTATAAGTAAAATGTGTTTTTTCTGAACTTTAGTAGACCAAATATATAAATATTGAAGAAAAATGGTAAAAAAATATAAATAAAGGATAAAAACGTAAATGTTTTAAATATACATGATCACTGCAAACGAATAATTAAAATTTCATGTTTTTATTTTACTTTTAATATAAAGTGAAAACAGCTTCCATTTTAATCATATCTCTTTGTTACCATTTTACGTTTTACCATTATCCTTTCCAAATAATTTTTGATGTTGGGAAATCAAAAGAAAGCAGCCATCTATTATAACAATGACATTCTAAAATATATTTCTTTATTTTAATTATAGCAAAATTTTAAGAAATTGCGAAGAAACGTTTTAGTAAATGACAGCATCGTATGCCTGTCTATTTCCTTTAAATTAAATGCAGTAACTTTTCTTAAATCGATTTCTAAATATAAAATTCAATTGATAATGATAAAAATGTGATAATATTGTCGTGCACACACAATAATCAGTTTCGCGTGGGAAAATATGATCGATTAAAATTGTTGCATATTGATTTTTGTACCATCAACTATCACATGGAACATAGCACTTTATATGCTACCTGTTACCTTTAAAAATTTAATATACTAATATATTTATCTCCTAATAACATGACACATTCTGTTTCAGAAATTAAATTTCATTTCATTTTGCAATTGCGACATTTTCAGTGTGCCCGGAGATATTTTGTTTTTAAATTAACTGCTGTTAATTAAATAATTGAAGGGAATAGTAGAAGAAGGGCTTATGAAATATTTGTTTAAATTTTGCTTACAATGCAAAAAATGCTCAGAGTTAGAGCCGCCTAGAGGCTAGCCTCGGAAATAAATACAGTAAATATGTGAAGTTTGCATAAAAGAAGTTCCATCTGAAAGTGCTTGAAGCTGAATTCCTCAATATTATAAATTTGTCTTATGACCACCTCTTCCACTCGCATCTTCAGCTTTAACTTCAGTATCAAACGTTTTATAACTGGATGCATATGAATTTTTTTTCATTTCAGCGGATGGATTAATATTGTATAGCTATTCATTACCTAAACTTTTACTGCTGCTAACGACGATATATAGTCGTTCTCAACACTTGCAAAAAGTGCCAACGACGATATATTGTCACGTATGCGATGGCGCCTTACTATTCGCACCGCGAGATAACTCTATCTCAAAATAAATTTAGAAAGCGTTATAAATGGTTTTATAAATATATTCGATTAATATTAATAATATTCGATTAATATTAATAATATTCGATTAATATTAATAATATTCGATTAATATTATAAGTTAATATTCGATTAATCTCAATAATATTAGATTAATATAAATAATACTCGATTAATATTAATATTCGATTAATATTAATATTCGATTAATATTAATAATATTCAATTAATATTAATATTCGATTAATATTAATATTCGATTAATATTTATAAGTTAATATTCTATTTTTCTTTTTTTCATAATGTTTTATATTTGTGTTAATCGTATGATTTTCAACTAATATTGAAGTACAATTGGCATTAATTTATTCTCCCTTTATTTCGTAATATGCTCCCTTTTGAATTTTGTAAACATCATTCTTATTTTGCTTTTTATTAGCTTTTTCCAAAACTTTAACAATTTCTTGAAATTACTCCGGCATTCTTTGAATAAGTACGATACTTTGGATCGGCGCAAAAAGGGTTAAACAAAACCAACACTGTTACGATTTCTCCAAAGCTAGATGGCACTGGTGCCGCGAAGGAAGTTTTTCCGAAAGGTCTTATTTATAAATAACTTTTATTTAACTCGTTCCATGTTCGTAAAGATGGAATTTTATAATCGAGTTTTCTCACGTCCTGATATCCTAGGGGACTGAAATTGTGTAATACTTGTTTGTTCACGATGACAACGCACTATCTTAAATTTTCAGAACTTAATTATTAGTTAATATTTAAAATTAATTTTGATTTCGTATAAGTTGCGCAACCTGATAATAAGTTTGAGAAACATTTGATCTCAAGATTAAAAAGTAGAAAATAAGTAAAATAAAAAAAGATTTCTGCTGTTTAAAGTACACTAATAAAAGTATATTTTTAAAAACTGCTTTTAATTAAATTTATTTTACTCACTTCTATTTAACTTGACTTGTTTCATGCTTGTAAAGATGGAATTTCGAAATCGATTTTTCACTTATTTCCTGATATGCTAGAGGATTGAAATTTCGTATGATTGCACATCGTCCAGGGCAATAAGCAGGAACATAATTATCATTTAATCATTAGTTAAATTAAATTTTGATTGCGTACCAGTGCCACCACCTAATAGTGCGTTTGAGGAACAACAAATCTGGATATTAAAATGTAGGAAATAATTAGAATAAAAAAAATTCTGCTGCTTCGTACACGAACAAAAGAGTGTTTTTTTAAAATTTAATTAAATTTATTTTTTAAGAGGAGAATTTGTAGCGTAGCAGACCAACCGCTACCATCTTCGCAGATAAATAAACGCTGTTGAGTTTCAAAAGTGGTCTCGCAACTCATCTCTACGAAATAAGTTATCACTCCTCTAATAAAGGAGAATGTCTGTGTGTCTGTGTTCGTATGTTGGTCCTCTACAAGGCAGACTGCTAGACCTAGAGCTACGAAATTTGGCACGAACATTCTTTGGAGGGTGGGAATGTGCATCTCGGAGCCATTTTTTGTAATTTTAATTCGAAATTTAATTAATTAAAAGTTAAGCGAAATGCCCTTAATAACTTCCGAAAATATTACAACACAAAAATCATTTTTACACTGTCTGAAAAGCTCAAAAAATTACCTTTTCAATGATATCAATTAAAGTGACGCGCAATTTTTCTCTAATTGTAATGAATTTTTAAAAATATTTTTTGGCATAATTTACAACAATACTTTTCTTTGTTGCAACGCAATTCAAATCGTTTTCATTGTTTAAGCAAATTTTTAATTGCATATTTTTCTTCGTTGTAATCTGAGATAGAACCCTAATACATTTTGCTTTCATACTTTATTTCATCAAGATTTTTGTGAAATCTGTAAACCATGCTCTCCGAGATATTGCTTTACTTACATTAATAAATATATCCATTAAGCTGAATGGTTATGTTGCTATGTTTTCATTCTTTTCTCAGCATGTTTTATTCCAGCTAACATGCCGCTGGCCATAAAATGTGCCTCGTCATTTTAATGTTGAAGTCAAATTCATATTTTACAAGAGGAATAAGAAAGTGAAGATATTGCCGAAAACATGGAATTAGAGGTTACATGACATGGTCAGTTATTTGAGTCCATTAGGAACATATATGTAGACAATGAACAGAAGAGACCCAAAGTCACTAATAGAATATGGGTTAAATATCTACCACAATCTGAAGTTTAAAATTACATTTTTAAGAGAACCATGAATATAAAATGATGCAAGATTTAATTGAAATCATACTCCTGGTGAACAAGTTGGTCGTCGAAGGCGGCTAGTTTAAAATAAGAGGAAATCAACATGTACTTATACCACAATCGACAAACACCAAAATGCCCTGTTTAAGCGTACTCCCAGAATTTTTAAATTTGGACTAATAAATAGTTAGGAGATATTTTTAAAATCCACAGCAAAGGGGCATATATAATCTATGAGGCGATTCTAAGGGTACAAAGGTTGCAAGGCTGTACCTGCCATTAATGGCTATCTTCCGGGGTGATCCGTTTCTCAAAGATTCCTCCTCGATCAGGAACTGCATCCTTTCGAAGAAGGAAGCAGTGATGGCAGGTGGTTGCTTCCTCAGTAGGATATCCAACGGGTCAGCAGACTTTTGGCACAGAGTATGGTTGCGACACTTCTCCGATAAGCAGCATTCGCTATCACTGCAGTCGACCAAGCCATCTGTAAACAGCAAAAAATTGTATAAGGATTTACTGAGATTGCGATATTTCACAGTTAATCGCTACGAATAATAAAGGAAGATGTGTGCGTATGTTGGCACTCTACAGAGCAGACCTCAGGACTCAGATCTACGAAATTTGGCACTTTTTGCTTTGCATTGCATGCTTTGAAACATTAGAATGTGCACCTCGGAGTTTTTTTGAATTTTAATTAGAATTTTACTTAATAAAAACTGAGCGAAATTTTGAAGTTTTCTGCTATAACTTCTGAAAATAATAGAAAACAAAAGTGATTTTTGAGCCATTTTAAAATTCAAAAAATATCTTTTCAATGAAACTAATTTAGTTGCCGTATAGTTTTTATATAATTTTAATAAATTTTTATCTTGAGGTATATTTTGCAACAGCACTTTTCATTGTTGTAATGAACCTCGAATCTTTTTCCTTTTACTACAAATATTTTATCCTGGATTTTTCCACCATTGTTGATAACCAAGCTAAGAAGATTTGGCATATTTTTTCCATATCGAATAAGTTATATTTTTTACAGATAAGGTTTAATATCAAATGTAAGCAATAATGAAACTTTTTATAGCTTGTACATTTGTGAGCAATGCTGCTCTTTCCTGTAATATATTAGATGTATAAAGATGTATTATTGGTCTTTAAGTTATCTTATGGGCGTGCACTAATTTTTTATTGAATCGGAAACTAAAATTCACTAACATATTATAAAATTTTGAATCACACAAAAAATTTCGATGCTGTATGATATCTCTTACTATCCTTATATATTTTATGAACACATCTCGATTCAGCAAGCAAGTTATTGGGTTAGCTGAAGTTTAATCATTTACCGTTTCAGATCACAACTCAAATATTAGGCGAGATGACAGACAGAGAGAAATGGGCAGGTGCATTTCACAACGAACAGCAAAAGTGTAAGGCTTTTAAAACATTTACGAGTTACATGTCTATCAAAATTTGAAAATACTTTGCTGGGAAAGCATTAAAACCAAGGTTTGCACAGAAGATATTGAAATATTTCGCACGCAATAATGTTGGCAAAACAGTTACTAATCAACTGTGTTACACTTCTCTGAAGATTAAATTTCATAAAATACCAAGCTTTATTAAACAAAAAAAGTGGATGAAATTTAACTACTGATATTTAGTTCAAATCAATTGAAAAAAAAGAAGTAATGCGAAAATAAATGTTCCAAAAAATGAATGAAAAGGGTAGATTGTGATCGTATAATGAAGGTTAATTTGGTAATAATCTTGGTGCATATTTATTAACAATTTTAAGTACAGAAAAGCAAAAGATACCAGCAATTGTCGTATACACTCAAATGTTTATTTAATTCATGTGTACTATAAGATAAGAAAAGCTGAGCTAAATAATGGTCATTTTACCATTATTTAGCTCATCATTGCTTTGTCTCAATTATTCGTCTGATTCGTTTATTCATGCTTTGAATTAGATACCACAGAAATTTGGTATTCTTATGAAATTTGGTGTTTACTTTACAGTGTTCTAAACAGGAATATTTTAATTTTAATCACCTTGTTCATTTTAATTTTCGTATACCCATGTTTCGAAATGTATATCACTGGGATTTGGTATCCTTATGACCCTTTATATTTTCCCTAGATAAAAACTAGGAAACTTTAATTCTAATCATCCTATGCATTTCAGTATTAATTTCCCCACTTCTTGAAATGCATACCACCGAAATTTTCATTCCAAAAGTACATTGAGTTTTCGTTATAGTGCTCTGAATAAGCATGTTTTAATTCTAACTACCCTGTATATTTCAATAAACAAACTAATAAAACTCCGAATCATAAAATAAGCCTCATATACAGAAAAAGTTTCATACGAAAAAACAATCGTACATTTCATTACGAAAACAAAATTTATTTCTTCTTTTTTACAGCTGGTCATGAGGTCATATGCAATTTTTTCTCTAACATCATACTTTTGGTTTGGAGACCTTTGCTAACCTTACATAGTTGCTATGAAATCATAATTTTTTCCTAACCTTATCAAATTTACTATAAGATTTTCTACAAAGCCATTGGAAAAAATTCAAATTATTCCTTTAACTTATCGTTTCTTAGCAAATTGAAAGAAGTATTGCTGAAAAATTACGCTATAAGAAAAGCCCTTGTAGAAAAAGATGCTGTCTCATAAAGGATTTATCAGATTAAACAGGATTTTCAATTTCAGATAGTGCCAGACGGTTGTTTGGAAGTTTTCCATTACATTTCATTGTTAGGAAAGATATTTTTGAAATAAAATACATTATTTTGCATAAGTAACTCTAAAATATCGCCAAGGAAGACCCGAGAAAATCTTGAGCGGCCTTAATAAATTTAACTTTATGTCAATTGGAAAGAATTCAATTATTTTAACATAAAAATGTTTAATGTTACTAGTTGTAAATTGCGACATGCATGATACAAAAATTGTTCACCGCTGTACAGACCGTTGGACTTAGAGCTACCAAATTTGGTTCGTACTTACATTTTGGGTAGTAGATGCTCTCTAAGAAGTTGTTTTTAAATTTTAAAAGTATTTTTAATTAGAAATTAATCAAAATTTTACTGTTCATCCGAAATAACTTCGGAGCATATTATCTCATATAAAAACCGTTTCTACACTACTTTAAAAATAGCTTTTGAGTGATATTAATTTTATTTCGGTACAATTTTTTCTCCAATTTTAATAATTTTTAAAAATGTTTTTAAGTATATTTAACAATACTGCATTTATACACACGCTTATTACGATGACATTAAATGAATTTTTTGTGAATACGTTATCATTGCGATAATTAAGGCTAAATTTTAAAAAAATAATATAAAAACAGACGAATCAAGCGCATAATACTATCATGCTACGATTTTTAGAACAGGAGGTTCGAATGTCCTTTAAATAGTTTTCAAGACAACCATGAATATCATTCAGAAGCACAAATAAATGCACATTCTTAATTTCTCACAGTATGTATTTAGATTTAGGAGCAAGGAAATTTTGTTAGTATAAAATCGAACACAAACGTTATTTAGTTTCTTCTGTAACAATGCAAACTCTACACTACTATAGTTAACAGCATTGAATATTGATTGTTATGAAATGGCTAGATTAATCAGAAATGAAAAATAAATAAAGCTGCGCCAAGCTCATTTATTTTTGGAATCCACTGCGAATTTTATAACAGGAGAAGTGAGAAAATATTAAAGCAAATCTAAAATAACGTGTAACTGGTTAAATGTAATATGCGGTGACGTTCACCACGTGACTATAACGTGATATGGATTAATTCTATTATGTTTGAAGCAACTCTTCTTAAATTACCTCCAGTTGTGACTCTTTTTCGAAAGTAAATAATATCGAATCCCAATTTCCTTAGGAAAATTTTATTGCCACCCCAAAACTGGGAAATAAATGAAAAACTAGAGCAATAATGATGGTAGGTGGAAATAAATCGAATTGAAAACAATTAAGTTTATTGAAACTAGTGAAGTGAAGATGATATCCTTATATCCATTTTTATGTATAACTCTGGTAGAGTCGAACAGAAAAAACTACCGTGAAAGACTTCACTACCCCAACATGCATTTGATATTGAGTCGTGTAAGTCCCCATATGGAGTAGCGACCCACAGTTTAAGAAGCCTCGAGTTAGAGAAGCTTTTACTTTGAATTCTTGAAATTGCAGTTGGAATCCTGAGGTTTGTATGCCAATATCTGATCTTACTTTTGCTTCAAATGCGATTAACTCTCCCTACCGATAACATTTATATTGTCACTGTTATATTAAAGTGTCGTATTCAGAGCATTTTATAAATGCAAAACGCTTGTATATTTACCAACATCTGCTCTTAAATTGTTGTGTGTGACACGTGGCGTCTGTTGTCAAAAAATGCCGGTAGTGTTTCCAAATGCTACATCAAAATTTTGTACGTTTAGCTAGTTTGTGGATTTGGCGAAGAGACATTTTAACATAACAGCGACGATATAAATTCTTTTTTTGACGCATCGAATTCTACTTACCGTTGTCGTTGTCGATGTTGTCGTCACACTTCCTCTCCAGCGGCACCGAGCAGTCGGGTCCGTCCCAATGTTGGTCACAGAAGCACACCCATTCCTCGTCCTCTCCCACCACACACTCTCCGTGGTTGTTGCAGTTCTTTGGACAGCCCTCTACAAAACAAGTAGACGGATATTTTGAGGACAGATCAGACTTAGAAGGACGTCTTGTTACAATCCTTTGTACCAGATCAACTGTTCACAAACTTTTTTAATCCTGTACTCCTTGATTAATCTTTTTATTTTCGAGTACCCTCCTGATATATACCCCCTCATCCCTCCACGAAGAAGTTTTTATTAATAATGCTAAAGACTTATGTTGGCTTAAGATGCAAGCGACTCGAATTAACTTAGTAATATGCCGGATTTAACTTTGATTTAACATTTTCGTCCATTTTTTTTAATAATACTATATTGAGCCAATGTCCGCCTTGGAAACATAAAACGTTTGATAAAGCGATAGTAAATATTTGAAGTTTAAGCGATATTATTCAAATTTTAAGAATGTGTGAACAGCGTACTGTTCGAAGAATTTATCACTTGCATGAAGAATGTTTCAACCTTTTAAATAACTAAGTGATGTTTAGTTAGGTAATACTGATCCGTTTTGTTTGCTGTTTAGATTACCTATGTCATCCAGATAACCGCTTAGATTACATTTGACATTTAGATTTAGATTGTCGTCCATTCTATATCATCCAACTTACACAATCATGGGTGCTACAAGGATATTTAGAGAAGTGGGGAAACCAATGTACAGCAAAATGAATTGGTAAACGGCGAGATGAGCATTTCACTCGTGTCTCCTTTATTTTGATTTTTTTATATTAATATATATATAATAAAAATAAATACACAAAAATAAAATATGAAATAAAATGAAGAACGCGATCTAGAATAGAGGAAACTAAGGAAAGAACAGCATGGACAATTCTTCGTCAGAAGGGGAAATTTCCCATGACATACAAAATACGGTGCTTTGTCTGCGTAAACGGCCAAGGATTAAAGGTTAAATAAAAGCCCTTTATTCCTCCCCAAATTTTATTTTATGATCTAAGAATTTCTATACTTGCATTCAAAAAAACATTTTATTCTAAATTACTTTATTTCTTTAAATTGTAGCAACTCCAGCCAAACTTTCTGACACTGGATATTCTTTCTAGTGACGATCAGGCTACTTTTAAAATTTCTTTATTCACCAAACGAGAATCAAGTATAATTTCGAAACTACAGCACGATCCTCTTTCCCACTCTCAGATCTAAAGTGGATTCCTCACGAACCTCACACACCCGTTACGTGTCCAACTGAGCTGTAGGGTCATCGCTTCCAGATGCATTCGAGCATTCGCGTTTAATATTTATCCACCCTAATAACAGGGGAGCGCAGCGAAGTATTCATAATGAAAGGAAGGGAAATACGTACCGAGGGTGCAATGTTTCCCATTCCATCCTTGTATGCAAAGGCACGTTCCGTTCCTGCACTGACCGTTGTCCTTGCAGCGAGGGTCGCACAACTTCTGGTCACACTTCGCGCCCGTCCATCCCTCTGAGCACAGGCACTGTCCGTTCTCGCAGTGGCCCTGGAAACCGCAGTCCAGATCGCATTTCTCTGCAAAAGAAGAAAGAGGTGCATTGAGTATGTTGTCGTGGTTCAGATTTTTATTAATTTTTGATACAAAGGGTTTTTATTGAATCTAGAAAGCGTATAGGCTTATTGCTTGATATTAATTATTTTTATTCGACTGACTGGAATTGGAGTTGCGAACTTTATTAGTGTTTAAGGATAATGCAGGATGTCCATAAATTATTGACGAAGTTTTTTCATATCATAAGTTTGAATTAGAAAACATCACAATAAATATTATTACATATTCATAAAATATAACTCAAAAAGTTTTTTAATAACGCAAAAAATGAAGTAATTTCCACATGACAGCCTTCAGCGGCATGTAACTGATTGAAACTTGGATGGAAACTTAGTTCAGTTTCGATGTGTCTAGGTTTAGGTTAGTAAAATGCATGCAATCTTTATACAAGAACAGTTAATATATCTTGGACGAAATAGGAACAAGAAAATTTCTAAGAGATGGTAGTTATCAACAAACCTTTAGTATAAAAGGTGTGGCAGCCTTCCGTGGCACTCAACACATTCAATTTCCAGCCAAATGTCTATGGGTTATATACCACCAAAGACTCCTATGTAGATATTACTTAACTTTGTTTAGGTTAACAAAAAAGCTTTTTAAGTTATACTTTATAAAAGGGTAATAATATTTATCTTCATGTTCCTTAATCCAAAGTTATCAAGTAAGAAAACACCGGCAATAATTTATGGACACGCTGTATGAAATGACGTATGCTTTCAATTAATATCATATGCCATCGTCTCTTTTAAGCTATTCCATTTGCTTGTAGCTAAATAGGAGCTATTTCTGGGGCTGACGTCCAGTGGGATGGACTCGAGGAGGCTATCTGAGTCGGCTGCTTACTTTATAAACTTTCACACCACACCGATATGTGGATGGTATATTATATATTATATACTTTATATATATATATTATTTGTATTATAATATTTTGTATTATAACCATTATACGCCTGTTAAACCTTGTTTTATACATTTCAGAGTAATAATATAATTTTAAGGTGATATTTTTAATAAAAAATATCACTTATTTTGAGATTTTCTAGTACATGATCCTCAATATTTGTTTTAATTTTTATTCAAAAAGTATTATAATGGAAATAAGTTTACTGTGATTATTAAGCTCTCTCTCACATATTATGCTAATTTTAGACAGACTTGTTTTTCCTGTTTTTCCAACCAATCTGAAGATATGTGTTTGCTACACGTTCTATCAGAGCACATTTTCGAAATGCTATTAAAAAAGCAACTATTTTAATGTAAAAGTATTTTTAAGCTATTTTGTATTGAAAACATCACATTCTTTCTATATGTACAATATTTTAGTTAAAATAAAATTTTTACTTCGAAAAAATCACTTTGTTTGCAAGGGCGTCTCAGTTCCCAGAACTTATTTTTCATGATGTCAAAGTAATATTTCACAATTTTTTACTGCATTTAAAAAATAGAAGTTTAGATATAATTCTAAGCTACAGAGCTTAGGGATTTTCCCCTTAAATATAAAAAGCGATTAGCTTTAATCAGTCTAGACACGAACAAACTTCCATTTGGTTGAAATTTGTTTAAGCATTTTTGTTGCGATTCATTATATGTTTGAGAAATTTTTAGTTTCTTCAGTTTTTATTTATTCCTACATTTTTATCATTAATCATTTGTGAACTTTCGTTTTAATCTTTGTTTGAGTTTCATGGATTGTGCCAAAATAACTTATTTTTATTGAAGAAAATAATGAGATAAAGTGGTAGGTTCTTTTCTGACCAATTATAGCAAATTTAGTCTGACAACACTAAGCATAAAAATAGATTAAATATGGAATTCCAGTAGTTATTTTCTCGCGTTTTCGGAAATATGCATCAAGTAGATTAAAAAGATGAATTTCTTATAAAATTCATCTCCAAGATTTAAAGGAAAAAGTAAATAAACGGATAATCATTTTACTATTTCGTCAAAAAATCCTAAAATCTTTCCATTACAAAATTAATGCAAAGAGTTTATATATCATTAGATGCAGTATTTCTTTATAAATTAGCTGAATTCTGTTTATTTGGATATTTCTTAACGTGCCTATTAGCTCAGATAATAAAATATTTGTGAAATTTTAAATGCAATTACATTTTATGCGGATGGTTTCTCCCTAATAAATAAACTCCTTTTCTAATTTTTTTTCGAGTTAAGTTTTCACTATTAACATTTTGTCCAGCAATTACAGAAAAATAGGAGGAAGTTGCTATCAAATACAGAAATCGGAAGAGACTCAAGAACAAATTAAGTTAATATACAGGGTGGTCATAAATTATTGAACCCATTTCAAAAATTGATAAAAAAATTTAATAATGTTACATTTACGGTTTTTTAAAAATGAGAGCGCATTTTAAAAAAGCTTCTCTTCAGATAGGTAACGCGCTGTTACGGTGGTCTAGGTGGTCGTAAATTATTGGACATCTCCCATTTTTGAGACATTATCTGCAAAACTATTAAAGCTAGAAGAAAAATAAAAGCATGTATTTGTAGGAAATTTTACGCTAAAGAATATCCTTTCACATGGCGGAATAAAATATGGTATTCTCAAGCGTACAAACAAAGCTAAAAAAGATGCACCCAGCTAAAAAAATCTTCAAAAAATTTGCAGAAAAAATCTGCAGAAAATCTGAAGGTATTTGGAACATGTTTTCTTCAGATTTTCTGCAGATTTTTTTTTTTTGCTGTCTTCAAAAAAATCTGCAGAATATATTTAGAGAAAAATATAATAATAAAATTTTCTGCAGACTTTCTGCAGATTAAATTGAAGAAAAAATGCAGATTTTTTCTGTTTTCAAAAAATCTGCAGAAATCTTTAAGAAAACTACAAAATTTTTTTTTCTGCAAATTTTTTTTAGCTGGGCAGTCTCAAGTGAAAAACATCAATTCCTTTTTTTTATCAGCACTTAGACTGCCATCTATATACTGTAAATTGATTTAATAACACTTTGAATATCTTGTATCTTATTGGCAACAACTTGCATTAGAGCTTCAGTTTTACTCAAGATTTTAG
The DNA here is from genome assembly GCA_013235015.1 of Araneus ventricosus. Classification (NCBI taxonomy): domain Eukaryota; kingdom Metazoa; phylum Arthropoda; class Arachnida; order Araneae; family Araneidae; genus Araneus; species Araneus ventricosus. The sequence goes on from BGPR01003469.1 coordinate 78,886, forward strand.
AAGACAAAAATCAGGTATGTTGCTTAAGGCCAACACTAGGTCTTTAAGGGTTAAGATAATGTTTCTTCAAAATGTTTGCTAATGACCTGAATGATTAAAGTTAAGAAATAACTAGTTATTACTCTAATTACTGGAAATGTATTTAAAACTCTTTTCCCTCCATTTTATGAATACATATGAATATTGTATACGTCTTTCATTCTTGGCTATTTTCTATTTGAGTACAACTTAAATAGAAAGTAGGCAAGTCTGGCAGACTCTTTCGACTTTGAAAATAATTTTTCAGAACTTCAACAAGCATTCCACGTTTTCTTGTTGCAACGAAACTGATGTTTTCAATGTCAGATTGGATTCTCAAAATGCCACTGTATTCATAATTTGAAGTTTTCAACTCTAAAAATAGATCTCTTACAGGACAGACGAGTCTAACACGAATTCATTTTGAAAATCAAACTGTATAAATGGAACAAATTCCTGTTTTTATATTATTTAATAAATACTGAGAATCATTTTTGGTTAACCCCCGCAATATTTACTTAATCATATTGTTAAAGCATTTGCAAATAAAATAACCGATATTTTTAGTTTCCAAAAAAGTAACGGACGCTAGAAAATCTCTGCCACACATCTGATAATCTAAGTAGTCCCAATTAGAAACTCATATTATAGTACAGATTTTAAATAAGCAATCATGTGCATTGCAAGGTTCTTTTACATACCGAAACTCAAGTTTTCGAACTTCCGATTTGATGTCCCTCCACACACAAATGATGGATCCTTCGTCCAAGCTTTTCATTTCCGAATATGGATCGTTCACGAAGAAAGGGAAAATAACAATAACTTATGAAAATAAATAAATAAATAAATAAATATATATATATATATATATATATATATATATATCGAATCTTGTTAAGTGGTTATATGAACGCTTTTCTATACCTTATTTTCGATAACATTTTGACACATTTAAAATAAAATAAACGAAAATTTTCCCTTCTTCGAAAACAACGAATGGCTCCAGAACTTTAACATGCATTCCGCGCTTGCTTAACACAGCGAAAATCACGTCCCCACCATCCCATTTGACCCCCAAATTTACACGAAGTGCCATGATATTTTTAAAATTTTTCACAAAGGAAGAGGGGAAAAAACTATAGATAAAATATTCCGGTTCTCTTATCAGGTTGTGTATATGAACAAAATTTCCTGCGTATTTTATATTTCTGATATATTTTATATGCCTGTTTTAACAAAGATAAAATAATTGTTAGAAAAATTCTTTCCCTCTTGGGAAACAATGAATGCTCCAGAACTTTAACGTGCATTCCACGATCCCTTCACGCACCGAAACTTACGCCATCAAGTCTTATATAATCTCCAAACCTAGACAAAGTGCCACAATAATTTTCTTTAAATTCTGACGTACCAGGAATAAGAACTATAAAATATTCCGATTCTTTAATTATAAAAATGTGTATAAACGAAATTTCATGTATTTTATATTTCTGATAAACTCTTGTTTTAAAAAAGCTAAAGTAATTATTAGTCAGATTTTTGCGAAAAAATGAATGAATGAAAAGAATTTCTTGGAAAACAATGAATGCTCCGGAACTTTAACATGCATCCCACGATTCCTTTATGCGCCGAACCTCACATCCCCAACGTCCGATTTGATCCTTAAACCTATACAAAGTGCCACGATATCCTTGTACTGAGCTTTTCAACTCCAAAAATAGAGCTCGTGGCCTGCAGGAAAATATCAGAATTCTTTTTGTCCAAATTACAAGGCTAATTGAACAGAATCCTAAACAATCTATGAATAAAATTTTATTGTTTAGGAAGATTTTTGGTTTAATAAATCTTCTTCTTAAAACCTGTGAAGTGATCAAATCTTTTCTATGTAAAATATTCCAGAATCCAAAATTGTGTATTTTATATTTTGAAGTTAAATTAAGGCATATTTTTCATATAAATGTTATTGAAGCACTGGTGTGTGTTTCACAGTGTCGAAGTAATATTTTACAACTTTATGGAATTTAAAAAATTTGAAAGTTTAGATATAATTCTAAACTGCAGAACTTGGAGATGTTTCTCTTTATAAAATGAACAATTAGCGTTAATAAGTCTATGTACCAACGAAGTCCAAGTTCCGTTTGGTCAAAGTACATTTTCGAACTCCGAACTTGGATCTTTCATAAAGGAAGAGAAAAAAACTATAAATAAAATAGTTCGATTCTTTTATTATAAGGTTAAACGAAAGGAATAAACGAAATTTCTTGTATTTTATATTTCTGTTAACCTCCTGTTTTAACAAAATTAAAATAATTATTAAACAAATTCTTTCCGTCTTGAGAAACAATGAATGCTCCAGAACTTTAACATGCATTCCATGGTTCCTTTATACACCGAAACTCACGTCCCCAACGTCCGATTTGATCCCTAAACCTATACAAAGTGCCACGATATCCTTGTACTGAGCTTTTCAACTCCAAAAATAGACCTCGAGGCATGCAGGAGAATATCAGCATTCCTTTTGTCCAAATTACAAGGCTGGCCTCTCTGTTCGCGCAACACTGATTTTCGAGTACTCTGTAGGTCGCGGGATCCTGATCATTAGACTCATATGTTAATGGGGCCTTTTCAGGCCTCGTCCACCCCTCCCCTGCCAAAGACCCACCCCCTCGACCAAAAGAGAGTTGGATTCGATCGATGGTTTGGAAGAGAAAAGTCTAAGGCATATCGGAAAACGCTGAGTCGCTGAGGACTTTTCAAGAGTCGTTCTTGGTTGAATTTCGATTTTTTAATCAAAGAACTACCCCTTCTGCGTCCCTCCATCCCTTACGCGCCAGACACTTTAAGAGTGTTGGACGTACAGGAGAAAGTTTGCGACATAATAGATGTGTTGGTACGACGGTGATCGGAATAAAGAAGAAAAGAATGAAGAGCAGAAAAAGGAGGGAAGGGATGTGGTCTCTTAAATGTTGGAGAAAAGGGTTGTCTTAAATGAAGTTTCAGGTAAAGCGCGGTTTGTTTCCTGAGGTATTTAGATTATATTTAAGGTCCGTATTTTAAAGAACTTCTTTTTAATATCTAATCCTTCTGTTGCCAATATTTAAAATCATATTTTGAAGAATTTTCTTTTAATATTAAATCTTTCTGTTGCTGTTATTTAAGGGCAATATTTTTAAACCTTTCTTTTTAATATTTTAAGAGTTTTGGACGTACAGGAGAAAGTTTGCGACATAATAAAACGACGGTGATCAGAATAAAGAAAAGAATGAAGAGCAAAAGAACAGGGAAATGATGTGGTCTCTTCAATATTGGAGGAAATGGTTGTTTTGAAGGAAGTTTCAGGTAAAGCTGATGTATTTAGATAATTTTTAAGGGACATATTTTAAAATATTTCCTTTTAATATCTAATCCAATTGTTGCCAATATTTAAAGTCAGTATTTAAAAAAAAATCCTTTTAATAATAAATTCTTCTTTTGCTAATACTAAGGGCGATATTTTAAATCTTCTTTTGAAATATATAATACTTTTGAAAATAATATTTAATGGCATTTTGAAAATATTCCTTTTAACATTAAATCCTTCTGTAAACAATATTTAAGGGTGATTTTTAAAGTCCTTCTTTTAAATGTCTAATCCTTTTGAAGCCAATATGTAAACACAATATTTTAAAATATTTCAGTTTTAAAATTAATCGTTCTTTACTTAATATTTAAGGCCAATATTTTGAAATATTTGAAGTTAAGAAAGACATTAAACTGACTAGAACATGTTAAAATTCAAACAAGCACCCGATATCATATAGACAGGACTCTAGATAATTTATTTTTATGAGTTTCTGATTTAAGAGGCGCAAATTAAATTGAATTCACATAATGTTAATTATATACTTCTTCCTCTGTAATCGAAATGATGATTAGATGCATAAAAAGTAGAACTGTACAACAAGGGCTACTTTTGCTGTATTGTATTATGTATGCCTAAGAAAAGTATTTAAAATACAAAGACAGACCGAATCAATGGAGTCACTTGATACTAAAGTGATGCAAGTGAGATAAATAAAATGCCCATATTACAGATTCAATATGAAATATTCCAAGTTATGTCTGCCTGATAATCTTGAAAATTCTATTCTCAGCTTAGAAACTTTATAAAATGTAAAGTAAATTTTTCCAGATAGATAAATTCAGTCATTGCCATATCACTCTGTTGCATAACATACTATAATACAGTACAAGCACGTCTTACATTCAACTAGCCTAATAGTACCTGAATGTTCAAGGTTCGAGACTTTATTCTTCTGAAGATTCTCCATGTATGCGGTCCTGGTCCTGGAATTTGATGACGTGTGTCAAATGTTTTCTCACTGGCATGGTGCGGAAGTTTGGAGAGTTATTGCCAGATCAAGTGTTGTCGCCCTCGTCATCTGACCGCAGTTCAAAATTACGAGGTCCGTCCAAAATAGCCTTCGTGTTGCTTCTAAGTTTTAGATTAGTTATATTAACGTCCCGTTTACGAGTATGACACCCGAGCATGCACCCCTTCTCCTAACTTCCGCATCATACCAACGGGAGGACTTTTGACCACCTATGTATGATTTAACGTGCAAAAGGCCCAATACCCGACGGATATTCAATGGAATGGGGTTTCGAACCTGGAACCCTCCGGTCCCAAAGACGAGACCTTACCATTACCTCCGTGTTGCTTCTAAATGGAACATTAATGTAACTAAACTAAACTAGACTAGACACAGCTTCTGAAATTTTTTTAAAGATCTTCGCCGATTGTAGAGCCCCCCCCCCACTGAAAAAAACCCTCGTTAAAATGTTTTTGAACCGGCGAGGGATATATTGTAGAGAGGAATAAAATCTTGGGCAGTTTTCGTAGATGGGCTATCCAGCTCAAAGGGGGTGAGAATGGAGGGAGGTTGAAATTTTCGTCTCCATTTAACTCCCTTACGATTGAAGATAGAAAGGTAATTCAAACTATATGAAATATTGCCTTATCTTAATGAACAACTTTTGCTTTATATTTTTTTAATATTTACAATTACTTAGAAGTTAAGGTATTGAAGGTAATTTTCACAACCCTACAACGTAGATGCATTTAACCAAGGTGTATGACAACAAGGAAAGCTCTCATCAGTTGAATTCTCTTTCACTCTCTGTCAGTAATCTGTCTGTCATAACTCCCAACTCATCCCATAGCTATGAAATTAAAGGAACAAATATTCTTTTCCTTATATCGCTGAACAAAAGAAATTTACTGTTATTTTCCGGTTTGCGGATCGGATTTTCTAATTTTTGAATCAATTTTTTTATGAAAAATTACTGAATAGTCGTTTTATATATATTTGTATAAATTGCTGTTATATAACCAACTCTTTCACTAAAACAAGAAGTCAATTAATTAAGGAAGGGTTACACTACCAAAAGACGGGAACCTGATAGTCAAGAGCAGATGCGAGTCTTAACTGTGTCCCATTCTGCGAGATCGGATGCAAAATCTAATCAGAGTCGGTGCAAGCTGTCAACCTTGTGTCCGGTTCACCTGCTCAGATGGGATTCCACCTTTGTTAAATCATGCAGTAATGATCCCGGAGCGCGTTAATAGCAAAACCCTGCAGAAGGCCCATCGATTGAGAGGAACAAACGGACCGAGACAGATGGGTATCTGAAAGGTTGCTCGGGAACTTCACACACATGAATGGCCCTTCACAACAAATGGGCTCATTGTTGGAGCCACGACTAGGTTGGACTTCAGAAATAAGCTTTTAATGTACGATGTTATTCGTGAAAAAAAGAAATAAATAGCTTCTTGTTATGTAGATAGATGGTTAAAATACAGAATTCATATAACATCTGTATATATGAACTGTATTTACATGCTATTTAGAAACCAATTCATTACGTTTATAATGTTTTCCCTGTAACACTCATTCATGTTTGTTTTAATACTGACACACAGGGTGATTCTAAAATCATGAACAAACTTTAAAGGTAGGTCAGGCATGTGGAAAGAAGTCATTTTTACAAAAGAGCATAGGGTCGCAAACGCAGAAGATGACCACTACAACTTTGTCAGCGAGTCAAGTAAAAGAAACGGATACACTAAATAACGTGTGTAATACAGGTTTAGTGAAGTACCAATTCACAGTAGCACAACAACACAGTTGCATAAATAACACCATTAGATGTGGTACGTAGCATGACAGATAAAATGGTTAATAGGGCGTAGTAAAAACAACAATTCTTTGGAGTACTTAAAGTAAGATTTAACCCTCCGACTGTCGAATTTTTAAAAATCACTAATTAGATTCAATGTTCGCAAATACGTTCAAATACGTTTGAATGAAGCGAATTGTTATATATGTGCAAGACTTTATTAGTATAATACAATTCGAAGCTGTAATACTTCTAAGTAAACACAATAGCTTGCGAAAATCGCAGGATGCAGCAGAAAATAGACTTACTTCCTGCCCGCGGAAAATGCAGCCAGAGGGTTAAAAGGACTTGCCATATGAATCTATGCACGTTTTGCATATTTTACTTATGTAACTTTATTGTTGCGTTATTGTAAATTTATATTTCATCAGTCCTATGTCGAGCATTTTATTTGCTGTATCCGTTTCAATTCTTAATCTCCTGGCAAAGAGGCCCCCCTGACCCTCATATTTCACTGAAAAATGGGGGTCGTAGAAAAATTGACTTTTTTCTGTACCCTTAAATTTTCCCCATGATTTTAGAATCAGCCTGAATGCTAAAAATGTTATCAAAATTATGTTGCCAAGATGTAAAGTTATTTATTTTTTAATTACTCTTTCATTTTATATTTTATACATTGAACTGTAAGATCAATAGTTTAATGCATAGATTGGACTTGAAAAGGAAACGATTATTGTAACTCTTCTAAAATTTTGAAAATGTTTTATAATTATCATATGTAAGTATCTATTAAATCCCGTTTTAAGTAGACGTATTTCACTTTCTGGGATACTAAGTATACCAGAAGAAAGTATTATAGTAGTCATAAAACACAACCTCGAGATTTTGATGAATCGTTTTTCGTAATCCCGGGGAAAACATTTTGTGGACTTATGTCTGCCTGTAAACAAAATAAGTCATAAATGGAAATAATGGAATTTGGTTTGTGGTCTTTACCCCACAATTATAGATCTGTATAAAAATCTGAAGGAAATCCGTAAGCTCGAAGTCTGTTCGTCCATTTTCATACCAACACAAAAGCCACTTTGATGAAATTCGACATATGGTATTATTAACGTAATTGTAGATCTGAATCACATTTTGGATCAAATCTGTGAACTGGTTGACTTGACTGTCGATCTGTCTATTCTAGTGCATGTGAACAAGATGATTCAAGCACACCATAAGCTCGTTGGATGAATTTGTGTATATGATGATTATACTAAGGCATGGACAGACTGTCTGTCTTTTGTCTTTCCGTGTGAAAGAGAGCACAATTACTCAAAAGCACAACAAGCAAGTTAAATACAATTTGGCATATGTCTTCACAGAACGCCGCCCCATGTCCCCGTGTCTGTTGCCATTACAGCTATCGAAATGCATGCTCGATTCTCTTCACCATACTACGAAGTTAAACTCAAAACGCGCTATATTGTGTAAACACAACAAAAAGTCGTCCCCTCCATGCTGGTTCTAAGACACGATTATTTAAACTATGCTTGTTACAATAAACTAGTTCTACCTTAAATAATCTTTCCAGGCAAAAGTGCTTTCTCTTTATTCCAACCTCATTGTCTCATGAAGTCACGAAGATTTTTTTTATTTCACTTGCCTGTTATGATTTGTCGTTGCCAATTATTGGAAAAAGGATTTGACCATTAATCACGGTCACGAAAAGTGTAAATAAACTATCGTGTCATAACTTGTAAGTATTGAAGTTGACATCAAATCCATTTCAAACTTTTTTGCACTAATTCAGATTGTTCAGATCAGACTTAATTGTCTATTCTGTTACCCCGGTGGGTTGGGAGGTGCTTTTCCCATTGTTAACGTGCGGAAAAAGTGACGTCTCCCAACTCGAAATTCAAAACTTTCGTCCGTTAAAAAAACTGATTTTTCACGAGTCCGCAAAAATTAAGATAATCCTAACATTACTAGAGTACTCTAGTTTATCTGAGTCGTAATTTGATCAAATAGTCGGAGAACAGCATGCCACGGTAAGCATAAATTAAACTTGCAAAGAGTAACGATTCTGATATAAACTTTTTCTGTTCGGTTTACTGAAGGGGATAGGTGGCGAATTCAAATCCGCCTGCATTTCCGACAAGCAGATACTCCGTATTCACCACTGTTCCGACTGTTTCCTTGGCAGATCTTGGTGGACTTGTTTAATTTGGTTCCCTTGCCACATCAGGATTTTTTACTACTGTATGGACAGTATTACTCAACTTTGAAACGTTTTTTAATTCCTCGTATGCAAGTAGACAAAGAGAATCTCTATTGTTATCAGTAAAAAAATTGGACTCGAAGTTTTGATAAGGATCTATTTTAAACCTCCATGACTGTCTTCTGTGAACACGATCAACTCAAAAGCAGTTTACAGCTAGGGGATGAAGGGCGGTTTGATAATAATTTATAGTTTCCTATCAAATTTATAGACGCGTTCAGATTGTCTGATTCGTGGTACATGAAACAAGTATAGCTCATGACTTAAATACTAGTGACTCATAATGTTGAGCTACAGTTCTAATTCATAAAGAATGTAGTAATATCATATTTTACTTCCGTCAGTCAACTACTTGAATTATCTATCGTCTTGTATAACATACTTGCTACTATTACTTAAACATAAGCTTTCAGATAAATAAAATTGGTATAGCGACATAGTCATAAATTTCATTGTGGTCATATACCAATTTATCGAATTTTTTGTAAAATTTTATTGGTTTTTCTCAGTCCTTGAAAAAATAAAAATCCTATATTTCGGTTTGGAGTGAGCCATGTTTCGGGGCCACGGTGGCCCTGGTGCTTAGGTATAGCCTCGTTAGACTCGGATTTCGAGAATCCGCATTCACAAATCACCAATAACTTTTCCGGGATACCAAGCCGATGTAATGCTGAGCATCCTCGGTCGTCAACACTCGGTTCCAGGTAAAGTCCGTTCCAAAAAGAATGGTCGAAATGAACGATAGCATTCAAAACGGAGCTATGTGTCTGTACAGTGACTGCGTCTTGCGGAAGAAGACAGTAGGAAGATCGAGTCCAATTATATTGAAGATTTCACCACCGTGTATTGGGATTTGGCCACTATTGTTGTACCGTGCGGTGTAAAATGTTCTCATGTTGTTAATACATCTTAAAGTTTGGAAAAGACTCATAATTAGTTCAGCCAATTGCGATCTCAACAAGGAGGTCTATTCCTACATACTTCATTATATAATAAATTTACGCCCTAATAAGTTACATCAAATCAAACAGTTTATTAGATCAACGTCTCATCCCATAATCTTTTTCTGTCTCAGGCGACTATGTTTGAGTTATGGAGTTAGAGGTATACTACAAATTGCAACAATTCATGACTATCGTGACGAGAACATCGTGGCGTGGTAATATTTTAGGCTATGATTCGTTGTCTTGTCTTCCTGTCTGAAGCTGATTGCATTAGTCGTAGCATTCCTGTGTCAAGGTTTCTATCCTACAGTTACAGGAGAAAAAAATGTGCTAGTCCACAGATCCCTCGGTCTCTAATAGCAACTTTTAACGGTATAAAATCTTTCTTTTGCTTTTCTCGGGGACGATTTTCGCGTGCGTAGTTTCCAGATAGGCTAGCCGAAACATTATCTTGTAAAATAATTTTAAATAAGCAAGACTGAAGGCAAAACTTTAACAATGTAACAAAGTGTAAGAATGTCAGAACATCCAACAGAATTTCTGAAAGTGATTGCATTAGGAGGAATTGCCTAATAATATCAGAATATCATACGTCATGCATCACCCGAAATTATTCATGGGATCTACAATGCCATTCTATTTAAAGTGAGTTAATTATTCGGAATAGAATTTGAATGCTTGGTGCGATCGGATCCAGATCTGATTGCTTCTCGGACGCACTTCTGAATACGAGGTCGAGACTGCCCGTAATGTCCGAACGAGTCCGGCAAACGCATCCTTAGGGCGTACTTCCCGGTTCGCCTAGATCGTTGCCCTTCCATCCTTTCTGCAGACCACAAGACCGGATCGCACGCGTGTTCGAGGCAATCCAGGTCCGGTGAAGTCCACTGGAAGTGAATGGGAAATTATTAGAACGCCAGTCCTGACAGGATTGATTTAATGTAGAACATATATTGACACGTGAGGCTTATAATATTTGCTATGAATATTCAGGACATGTATCAGACTGATTTAAATCTTCTGGTGGATGAACCGGCCTTTACCGTTTTCGTTCGAAACAGATAATTCGTATTTATATGCATACTTTTCTTAAACATCCATGAGATCAAAAATATTCATAACAGTTTCAGGAACATTATTAGGAAGAAACTGCAATGATTTTAAAACAGATAACGACTTCATGGTCATATTATGTAGGATATAACTACAATGGTTTAAGATTCTATCTCAAATAATAAGACAATTCGATAGACAAATGGGGCTTTTAGGATCATGTAGAAAAATCTGGCAACTTGACCCATTAATTGTCAAACCTTTTATGTTTGTTGGTATTACTATGTTATATTTTAACTTGAATTGTTTAAAAATTTCAACAAGCTCTATTGAGATTTTAGATCACATTTAATTGTCTTAATTTATTTTTTCATACTTCGATTATATGTTTTTTTATATTTATTTAATTTTATAGAATTTTTATTCACATCTTATGTTTTATTATTTATTTTATGAATTTTATTACATCTTATTTTGATTTTTTTATTGTTTGAGTTTGATATTTATTGAATTTTTCTTGTATTGATATTTTGTATATTTAGTATTTTTCGTATGAATTTTATTCGCTTATTAGTCTTGGACTTGTTTTTCTGTGCTGTAGATTGTTTTCTTCCTCACCGGCCCGTATCGGCCTTACACCTTACCTTTTGGGTAGGCCGGGTCAGGGTTTAAATTAAATAAATAAATAACATTTCAGAATATGATTATTACAAAAACGTTCTCACTTTAAGCTTACATGCCACTTCATCGGATGTTGTGTAGCATACTTGAATTCACTTGAGATGTTAGTGTAGCATAGTTTTTCGAGTGTGCGGGAATTCATTGAAGTTAGTGTACGCATAGCTGATTCCGCCGAGATGTTAGTGTACTGATAAGCTTGATTCACTTGTATTAATGTAGCATAAAAGCGAATTCACTTGAGATGCTAGTGCACTATCGTCTAATTAGAAGACTCCCTTCCGTTTTGGGAATGTGTTGTAGTAGTGATTCAACTAAGAATACATAGGTCATTTGAGATCACTTTGTATCGAATGATAACGATTATGAATGACTTAATTTTATATCATAAGTGTAAGTATGCAATAATTCTATGCACGAAACTGAATTCGGGATACCATGGTAAGGTAAGGTTAGAAGCTAATGTTTTTTAACCTAAAAACCTATAAGATCAAAATAATTGGGCGCACGGGGAGTTTAAAGCTCTGAAGCTTATGTTAATTGGGCAAATTTTTATTTGGAATTAACTTTAAAAAGAGTTATTTTATTAGCAATTGGCGAAAATGCTGCTTGGTGTTATCTATGGTAAAAGAATAAAAATTACGTGTTTACGTCTGCCCTAAGGTTATTGCAAATGTGTATGTAGAATTGAGAAGTTCGAAGCATTTGATACATCCAAATTTTCATGTTTTGAGATATTAAGATGACAATGTACTATTTTGGCAACTTTTAACCCCATTAACATACGTCATTTGTCTACTACCTACTAGATCAAGCATTCTATTATGGGAATTCCTTTTAGAACTCAAAGCATAAATGAGATAATTAAATAATTCAGTTCAATTTTGATTCTTTTTTAAAATTTAATTTTCTATCTCTAAATTAATTAAGTTTCCAATCTCTAAAATTTGCTGTTGTGGTAGACGATTCGGACAATGAAAAATGTGCCAAGGGATTAAACAATAGTTTTAATGGCGAAAATAAAGGATAAAAAAATCTGGAGATAAGTCATAAGTTTCGTTGGAGGAAAAATTCTATATTAAAATTTTAGCAATAGCCACAGTTACCTGCGTCCACATTAATGCATAAATAAAGTATATAATAAATAAGTATAAGTAACATATAATAAAAAGACAAACAAAATAATGCACCATATTTTAATAATAAACTCCAATAATTATTTCTATTCATGGTTCGTAACTATGTATTTTTCTATAAGAAAATCTCCGATGGTTGCTTACGTATTTCTTGAATTCATTTCCGCAGAATAATTTTTTAAAGAGTAATCAGGAAAGTAATCTGTAAGAAAATTTTCAGGTATGGCCTTGCTGTAATTTGCGTAGAATGATTTCTTAAAGAGCAACCAGGAAAGTAATCTGTAAGAAAATTTGCAGGTATGGCCTTCCTGAAATATTTCCTGCACTTATATAATCTTATATCTTCAGATTAAATGAGAATTATAAACATCTTTGTTTAAAGTTTTGAGGCACTGAGTATATTTAGCCGATAATTATTTGTAATTGAAATAATAATTTAGTAATAAAAGGCTTCTTGCATAACGTCATTCAAAGTCTTATGGAAAAGATACGAGTAGAAATAAAATTGTTGAAAATTTCAATTATCCAATAACATGTTTGAGGAAACATTAATGTATAAACAAAGAAGAATAAAACAATGCCAAGCACTGTCAAAATAAATTCTATTAATGCCATTTCTGCTTATATTTCACTACAACATATTTTCTGTAAGAAACTTTCCCAGAATTGCTCTCATAATACACGACTTCTTTTCTATAAATAACAAGAATAATATAAAGTAATGTATTTCAACTTAGGCATTTCTTATATTTCTTATAAACTTAGAAATTCTGACTGAACAAGAACAATAAAATATTCCAGGAATCTGCATGAACAAACTAAAACTATTATATTCTTCCATATTCGAGTATTCCCTTATATACCAAACTTCGGAAATTTGAACTAAACAAGAACAATAAAATATTCCAGGAGTCTGCATTAACAAACTAAAACTATTATATCATACATATTAGAGTATTCCCTTTCTATACCAGACTTCTTCAGAAATTCTTAGATGACTGGAGTCTTTTCTTTTTACCCAAATTAATTTTCTCTATAAGAGGCACACAAGGAATTCGTCTGAACCATTTCCCTGATACCGCCTTCTTCAAGCTACAACTCGTATCTCTGCTACAAGCAGCACACACACACACACAATTCATCGGAATAAATAAAAGTCTGCTCGATGTTCCAATAACAGCTTCTTATGTATCATGGCATGTTATTCTCTGGGCTACCCGTATGTTTAAGCCAGGTACTCAGTGAGAGCCTTGTAACTTTATTATGTGCATACAAATGATTTCGCTGAGCAAAGTTTATTCCAACATGGGACAGTGACATGTCGTAGACGAGATGGAGGTTTAAATTTACATCTGCCTGCTACAGCGGACAGGAATATCGAAGAGTATACGGAAGATTGCGCTCGGAATCAGATTCAGATACGATATATATAAGATTCTGGAAATAAATTTATAAATAGATTTACAAATCCGAAAATATTGCTAGGCTGTTTCTGATGTATCCAAATTTATGAGTAGTGAGCGGAAATAATACATTTTGCATCGTGAAGTATATGTAGTATTTTTTTTCAATAGATTATCGGAAAATGAAGAAAGAAGACACTCTTCACTTCTTATATTTTAATAAAATTCTTAGAACTGGTTGTATTTGGAAAGTGAGTGAAGAAAATGGCAAACATTGGAGTTGTTAAAATTTTTATTGCTGTAGATGGGAATGTTTGAGAAAATAGCAAAAATACTATGAAATTAACATGTAAACGCAAAAGACAAAGCATTTTTCAAATTTGCATCTTAAAGTATACCTTACATTTTTCAATAGATTATCGTACAGATAAAAAAAATATTCTTTACTTGTCATATTTTAATAAAATTCTTAAACCTGCTTGTATTTAGCACGTGTGTGATAAAAATCGCAAAAACTAGATTTTTTAAATTGTTTATTGCTGTAGATGTGAATTTTTGAAATAAATGGCAAAATATTCCTGAAATTAACCTGTAAACGAAAAAGATTAAGCATTTTTCGAGTTTAAAAATCAGAGAATCCTTTCCGTTTCTTTAATGTGATGTTTAAATGAACAAAATATTTATAAAATAGAATGCTTGAAGCTTTTAATTTCACTATTTAAAGTTTTTCTATGAAATTACATAGTTTATGCGTTAATTTTTATAAGAAATCGTAAAATTTTAATTTCATCGAATTTATTTCTGAAGAAAATTTATACTGAAAAATTAAATTAACTTTATCTTGTCGATAAAGTTAATTTAATTTTTATCATATTATTGAAAAGATATTACTCAAATCATTGGTATTTAAAATATGCATGAATGCATGCAAAGTTATTAGATAGTTTATCTCAAATTATTTTAGAGGGATTCCATTAAAAATATTAAATGACTGTGAATTGCTTTGCATCCGAATTATTTCGGAATGCGTTGTCGTTTTGAATTAGCAAAAGAACACTATCAATTCCACTTGATTTTTGTACAGAATCATAACATTTAGTTTTAGCGTCTGACAATATTAGTTCAAAAGTATTAATATACGATAATTCGTTAACGAGTGTCGCTTGGGAAAATTTGTTAAGAGATTAATCAGATTACAAAAAGCAAAGTTTTTAACACATGCTTTGAAAATGGGATTTCGAAATATTCATTATCATAATGCTTTTCTTTATTCATTCTTAAATGCCGTGAAAATGGAAGATAATGGCTGGGTGTGGTTTAACTGTAGCTAGAGAAAGTCTGAATGATCAACTCGCTTTCAAAGAGACAGCCAGAGAAAATATTCTGCGGTTCGATTGGCAAGTTGAAAACACTAAAATAATGTTTCATCTTTTGGGGCTTTATCTTGTTCAATTTATTGAAACTTTATATTTATCATTATTTAAGAACTTTCACTGCCTCAATAATTTTAACTTATAATATAAAATATAGCGGTTGTTGATTGAAGATTAAAATTATAGTACATGTATCGAAAATTATTTCCTGCGATAACCATAATGTCTTATGGTTATAATGTTTTAATGTGTCTCTTAATGACAATTAACCGTAGTAGATCTTGACATAACAACATTTCACTCAAAGTTTTGTTTAAATAGAAATTCTTATTCGAACATTTCTTAGGTAGGAACATTTCAAATACTTTATAATAATTAAAAATATAAAATTAATTTAGGTTGAACAGATTTTTGTGTTAAGCTACCCCACGAATGGCAAGAAAGCAATTGATTTATTTATTATTTTAATTATAGCCTAGTTGCGTGTGCTTTCCTATAAATACTTGATTTTCAATCTAGAAACGTACATAAATGGAAGTAATTTTACGAATGCATATTAATGGATCAGAAAACAATAAGTTTTAAAAGCTTAGCAATAGATTGAACGTACTTTCTATAAGAAGGAAATTCTTCAGGACTCTGGAAGATACATTTTTTGCACGACTTTTCTTTTTAATTTTGATTTGATGCTAAAAATTTTTAATTTCCCATATAATTTGAAACATTTCTTCTCTCTATTGCCCACTCGTCGTTTTTAAAAAACTCAACTCATGTCCAACCCAAGCTGATTAAGAACAATTTGAGCTCCTGGAACTAAGACATGGCGTGACGTAGAAGTAGCAGTCCTCCAAATCAGTGCCAATGAGAAGTTGAAATTGAATTGAAAATTTCAGTGTTGAAAGTGAACCATTTGAAAAAAATCCAAGATTATCTTTCTCTTCAAGCCTTTTTCATTACCTGCAAGGCGACATTTTGAATTTTTTGTGCCCTCTTCGTCGAAGTGACAGCGTACCTGAACTATTCTCCGTTTCTACACAGAAGAACTTCCACTTTATGGAGAAGAGAACAATCAACAGAAACAGACATACATGTGCTTTAACATTCGCATTTTAGTTTGCTTCTGTGGACTTCTTTATTTGATTAATTTTTTTCCCTTTTTCTCTCTTGTTTGTTGGCATTTGTACAATTCATACTCATATTTCTTTCCTTTTTACAGTTTTTGTTTGTATATGGTTTTACATGATACTCCCCTTTGTTTCTTGTATATTATCCCTGATTTTTAGATTTGTATTTTTGTAACCTTTTCCATCTCTCTGCCTTCGCTATTATTGGCTAGACAGTTAAGAAGCGTCTTCCGATGTCTCTTCCACTTCATGTCCGCCACACTGTTTAAATAACCAAAAGGTTATAGTCGCAGGGGCATGAAGTGTTGTTCTGTTCTGTTCTCTAAAGTAAAAGATAGATACAATTCTGTTGATATCTTTTTGAGAGAAAACATGTTTTCCATTTCAAAGTAATGCCTAGCTCTATTTAATGAAAACTATTGATTAGTCCACTCTGTTTCACAATGCCTCAATTATCAAAAATTCATTCCAGCCTACGGATGGCTGATTTTTCTCTATAGTTAGAGCCTTATGCCTTGATGAATCTGACATCTCAACTGACCTGTTTGGCAATGAGGGCCTTTGTAGCCTGGGAAGCACCTACACGCTCCCTCCACGCATTCTCCGTGACCATTGCAGTCGATCTTCTCGCACTCGTACTCCCTCAACTGGCATTCCTTCCCTTTCCACCCCGGACTACACACGCACTCGCCACCTATGTACTCTCCACGGTTACTGCAAAGCACTGGACAGATTCCTGTATAAATGAGAAACAGAAACATGAGGAATCATTTTCACTTATCAAAGGAAAAGCTATACCGAGGATATTTCTATAATAATCGTTTTTTTTTTATCAATGTCCCGTTCCAAAATATTTCAGGGAAATTATGCCAGTATTTAAATTATGGAGAATATATTAAAATTTTTTTCATTATAATTTAGGCAGATTTGTAATCTTCAAGATCAAATATCTTCAGAAGAAATAACAGGCTTAAAGACGACAATGTTCTAAAGAAATTAAATTAAATATAAGAAATATCAAAGTTTAGCTTGATAGCGGCAGAAGTTTTACCCGAGACTACAATGTATAACTTTCTCATCATTTGATAAAGTGTATAATAATTTTTATTAGAATTAATTTTAATTGAACTAAAATAAATTAACCCTTTAATGCACGATTTTTTAAATTTTAAAATAAAAAATGTTTTTTGCGTGGAAGTTCAAATATAACAACAGAAAAATACAAAAAAAATCAAAATAGAATTGTGATATTATTAAATTGACTTTAATGAACCTATAAAATCACTATTTATATTTTATAAAACAATAAAAAAATGTATTTTAAAAGTAATATCAACTGGTAAAAACCTGTAGAAGCAATTGATGAAACCATCAAAGATGCAAGACTCCTTTTAAATGCTAAAAACTGCGTAAATATGTCAACAGGTGTATCAGGAATTTCGCATCAGGAATAACTGATTACCACAGAGTTATCAATAGGATTTGTGCTGTCCATGGAAAATGGAACGAATGATTGTTATCAGGTCTCTTATGATGTTTCTAATCTGATACAGCGTGTAGGAGGGAACAAAAAATTCTATTCATTATTAACATGAAAAGTAAATTATGTATCAAATTTGATACAGTATTCAGTAAGGTAGCTTTAATCGTAAAATCAATTCGATTTAAAATTAAAAAGTAACAAAGCTGAATGCAATGAAACATTATTGAGCTCAGAAAAACATACAAAATGTAGGCATTTAACTCGGAAAAAAGGGAATTAATGTGAAAATATTAATTCTATTTCCTCTTAGTTATATTTGGTTAAAATTGACATTATGCATATCAGCATATTAATGGAATTTTCTATGATGTTGAATCCAATTTGTAGCTTATATAACTTACGATAAGCACAAGAATCTCCCGCAAAATCAGGACTGCAGACGCAGTTCCCCATAACACATCGTCCATGGCCGTGACAATCGTAAGGGCAAGTGAGGCTGGATTCGTCTGAAATTAAATAAACACTCACTTAACTCATTCAGTGAAATATTCAAGTTAGAATTATTTGAACCAGTTTCATTAATTCATAAATTCGTGATTAACAAAATGTCAACGTTAATTCTGGAGACAAATCAAAAGTGAATCTCTAGAAAAACAATTTGATTTACCGACAGAACATTAAAAATAGCAAAGAGTTTAATGTATCCAAGATTGAAGAGAAATTGAGTTTGCAGACGTTTCTAAGAAAATCCCAGAAGATTTTACCTGAATAACTGAGAAGGTTCTAGTAACTGTAATTTATTTACTGAAAATAACATTCTACCGTGCATTTAGTTACTTTGTTGCGATATGAAGTTAAGTAGATTGTTTAATGCATTAATTATTTTCATATTCCAGAATCTCAAGGATCTTTACTGCCATACATTTTGGAAAAGTCTTTAATCATTAGTCCAGGAAGGAATTAGAATAACCAAAAATTCCTATTCTCTACTAGAATAGCTGAAATGCAATACCACTATGCAGAATTTAACAGTATATATACACGAGAAACAGTTCATGATAACAGCATATGCTATGAACCCTCTACTAAAAATTGTGCCTTCCTAGACTTTATTGCTGCTTGTTCTCTATTGTCTGTGTATTGGATTATTCCTAGAATAATTAAGAAGAGACACCCGGGATTCGTGAGATAATATGACTCTTGAACACTCTTCCTTAACCCGTTTTCATCACTATTTTCCAGAAAAGACCAGACGATATTGATGATGAAGCATGTCTGAGTAATTTCTGTTAATATAGCCTAATCTCATTAGAGACAAATGATTATTTTGAATTATATTAGATTGATTTTGTTAAAATAAACCGGAACGCTCAGCAATTCTGAATGATTATCAAATTCGAAACAGCAGAAAGTAAAAACATACAATGAATGAAATGTAATATTTAATCATCAGGCTACGACGATCATTTCTAGGGCAAGTTTTTAAAATGTAATTATCGTTCAGAACATAAAAATTGTGGTTAGAATTAAAAATGAACGAACAATAGTGAAATATCCAAACCGTAGGCAAGGTAAGTGCAGAGGAAATCCCAAAAGTCGTAACTGTATATAAGGCCCTAAACTACGTAGCGCTGAAGTTTTATTCTGAAGGAAGATATTTATCTTAAGATAAAGATTTCCTTTGTTTTCTATTTGTTACTCTTTCGCATGTGAAATATTCAAAGATAAAGTATTGTAACTGTAAATAAAATTCATCTCAAGATTTGGATGAATCCCTACATTTCCCTGCGGCCAAAAAAGTATTTTTGGACTAAAGTCTGCCTGTAAACACAATCATTCCAAAGTGGAAAGAATGGAATTTGGTATGTGTTCTTTACACCAAAATTATAGATCTGTATAAAAAATCGTAAACTGGAAGTTTGTTCCTCCATTTTCATACGAACGCAATAAGCCAATTGGATGAAATTAGGTATATGGTTATATCACCGGAATTGTAGATATGAATCACATTTTGGATCATATCCATGAACTGGTTAAAAATTTGAAGGGAATCCGTAAACGGGAAGTCTGTTCGTCCATTCTCATGCCAACACAATAAACTATTTTGACGAAATTCGGCGTACGGTTTTATCACCGGAATTGTAGATCTGAATCACATTTTGGATCAAATTCGTGAACTGGTTGACTTGGATGCCGGTCTGTATATTTTTGTGTATGTGTAAGCTATAACTCAAAGGCACTGTAATCTACAGATATGAATTTCAGTATGTGATCTTTTCACTAAAATTGCAGCGGCGTCAAATTTAGGATTCAGTCGGTCAAATGTAAGGATCCAAAATATATGCCCCATTCTCGAGATTATACGATGAAACTAAATATAAAATGTTCCATCTGCTGAAATTATACGAGAAAGTCGAGAGAAGAATGCTCCCGCTAGTTAGCCTGTGGCGACCAGTATCACTAGCAACTGTGCGTACTTGCCGACGTCTGTTCCTGTACTACTACTCTCACTTTTACAGCTACTACAAAACATTGGTAACTTTGATGAAATATCAGTGTCTCTTGTGTCTCTGTTGAGTATATGTTAGTCTTTGTTCAGTTTTAGTTAATAAACATTATTTGTTACAACATGTGAGCAATGACATGTCATTTTCAACATCAGCAAGCTTCTTTTCTACAAGTAATAAACTTATAATCCTAAGATTTAACAAGTTTGTAGTCTATATCTTCATCTTGCCCTGTTTTATCAATTTTCTTTTTCTTTTTTTTTATTTCTGTATTATTCCGCTATTTCTGTGTAATTGAAATTTATCACTTGCGACAAATCGGTTAAAAAAAGTTTATATAAAAAACCCATAAAAAATAAATTGGTTTTGGAGTAAACCGTTATTTTTTATATCTTGATTTCACTTCTTTTCTATTTTTGAAATAAATGACCAACATTCGGAAATAATTGGATTATTAACAAACGATAAACTATTTGCCGAGCAATTAGAAAGTACTTAGAGCTTAAAAAGCATTTATATTGTTGAAAGGACACAATTAAGGAAATGAAAAGAAAAAGAAAATCCACAATCTATATTTACTCTTCTACCAAATCTAATTGCCAAGATTTTCCAATAAATCATTAGATAATTCCTCATCAAAATAGGACGTGTTGATAAAGTGGATCGCTGTAATTAAGACAGATGGGGAAAAACAAAATTAAGATATAGAATTCCAGTGGAAAATAGGGAGTTCGTGAAACAGAGTTGTTACTCCAGGGAATACGTCCAAGTCCGATTGAGACTGCTTCGAGAATTAATCATGCTTTATTTTTCTGTATCTAAAGGAATAAATCATTAATTCATCACATCGAAGCATCTGATAAATACCATCTTGAGCACTATATGCGTGCCTTAATGACTATCATCAGATATACGAGGAATTAACTATTCAGGTACGGCTATTAATAACCCAACTATAAAAGGGAATCAAGTAACTTGAATATATTGATAGTATTCTAGTGAATGAGAGTTTTAAATTAAAAAATGAGAACTTAAATCCATTGAAAGATTTAAGATGAAGGGCCTTCGATTAGATAACAATCCAGACAATGAGCTGGTGTCTGTTTTATGTTCTTTCGATGAGTTTAAATTTGTAATTCCAAAGGCGGAATTAAAATTACTATTGATAGTGTTCCAGGGTCTAACAATTACGTTTTAAATTAAAAAATGAGAACTGTAATCCATTGAAAGATTTAAGATGAAGGGCATTTGATTAGATAACAATCCAGACAATCAGCTGGTGTTTGTTTTATGTTCTCTCGATGAGTTTAAAATTGTAATTCCAAAGTCGGAATTAAAATTACTATTGATAGTGTTCTTGGGACTAACAATTAAGTTTTAAATTAAACAATAAGAAATTCATTGAGAGGCTTAAAGTGGATGACATTTGAGTAAATATCTCTTGAGTATATAAATGACTTTTGCTCAAAATTTATCAATCAGTTTAAAATTAAATTTCTCAAATTTTAAATCATTACAGCTGACTACTGCATAATATTCATGTACTGGAATATTTACTTTAATTATTTAAAATATTGACAGCATAAAGGAGCATGGCAAATATAGGAAAGAAAATGTGGTTACGCAAATATTGAGAAAACTTTTATCTATGTGACTAATCATCAGGTGTAAGATGGTCATCAAAAAAGCGAAATACCTTGTATCATCCAGTACATCCATAATTCATGATAGATGAATACTTTTATATGCTTAAACAAGTTATCTTAGTTGGACTTCATTTCCTTTCTCAGAATAAAAAAATATAGGAATATTTTGCATAGTACATCATAACAATTCGATACTTTTATAGTGTTAAACTTCATTAACTAACTAAGTTAATCTTCATTCTTAAACTTTGTTCAGAGTTAACTCATCGGCTAACGTAACAAAGTTTCTATCACCGACTTTGGTACCTAATATAATAAATTCAATACGCGGAATGGTTAAATGAAAATATGGTTATTTGCAGCACAAAATATCTTACTGATTCAATGTAGTTTTTTTCATATATTGAGAAGAAAAATGAATTTAATTTAGCTATCTATTTAAGGGAAGTTGGCTTGAACCCGTGAATAAATTTTGAAACATATTTTTATTTATAACAATATACATAATTATTGATTTTTACTTTTGAAGTTGTAAAAAAATCAATAGAATTTTAGTAGCGTTGATTAACGGTTGTCTCTGTGGTAGCAGTATTCTCAGATATATAAAATTGTATTATTTTGTAACAGCGTGGCCCGGAAGATAATGTTTGAAAAACAATCTAATAGATGGCGCTAGCTGCGAGCAAGTGAGAGCAAACTTAGTGCACATGATCATTAGAGCGGGCAATTGTATAGGTATGTGTTTCGTTACCGAGCGGTGAGTTTAAGCGTGTTGTTCAGTTGTGATTATCACAAGCGAAAATGACTAAATATTCAACAGATATCCGAGTGTTTATTGTGATCGAAAAGCCATGAAAACGTTAAGGTAGTGCATCTGGCATAGAGGCAAAAAGTTTCACAACAAGAACAGGACAAAAAGATTTCAGTACACACGATTGACAGCGAAATTTGCTCACGCGTGGTGAATGGATTTCAGAACCGCCTCACTGCTGTCCTTGTTAAAGGAGGCGGTCACTTCGAACCCCTTTATCAATAATTGCCTACTATGTAATTTCAATATATGTCATTAAAATCTTTTCACCAGTTTTATTTGTTTTAAGATTCCGATTCGTTTCAAACATTATCTCCTGGGCCACCCTGTAACTTAGGACACACTTATACGGTTTAAAATGGTAATGTTGTGCGACTAACTTTGTCTGCTCATAATCGTCTTGAACCCTGACATCATTGCGTAGGTAGAGGCAAGAAAGTTTTGCGAAGAACGCCAATATATTTATGTGAAGTTCTAATCTTTTCCTTACAGGTAGTACAGATGCTGAGCTACAATGCATCTGTGATTTTCCTTCCATCGTAGATATAATTTTTCGGCCTCAGTCTTGTCCGAAATCGCACCTTCGCCGTTTTGTTTTCGTAAAATTAGCAGCGAGGTCATGTGGGCACGCCGACGAAATCCGAGACAAACTTTTCCCAGGAAAAATCAACGAAAACCGAAACCGACGGTACTGTATTGACTTATTATTTTAAAATGCAAGAAAGTTTTATTCTTTAAACTTAAAAATCATGTTTCAATTCAATTCATCATCCTAATTTATAGTTTATAAAATCTGGTTTAATGTAAAGTGAAAAATTTTGAAGGTGAAATTAGAAGACACGTTGAAAAGATTTTTTGGCATATTTCTTCTTGATGAAACGGAAAAAAATCTTGAATATATTTTTCACAAATGAAATCACTATATTATTCCGTTGCCATAATCCCTCCTTTAAAAGTATGTTTTAAGATTTTATTCTCCCAATTAAAGTAACCATCGTCTTCTTCATCCACCATTAAAACAGGTCGGTCATTGATAGCACGGAAAAAAAATAGGCATATAATTATCTGTATTTTTAACATTCTTAAATTTAAATCTTTTTTCAACACTGCCTAATTCTTAATTATAAATGAATTACTTCTACTTCAATCTTAGATAAAAGTTAAAATCGCATGATTTCTCGAGCCTCAAATTCGGTACTTTTTCCGTTTCGAAACTATTTAAGCTCTTCACGCGTTTGTAATTCACGCATTTG
Source organism: Araneus ventricosus (assembly GCA_013235015.1). Taxonomy (NCBI): domain Eukaryota; kingdom Metazoa; phylum Arthropoda; class Arachnida; order Araneae; family Araneidae; genus Araneus; species Araneus ventricosus. Next base: position 102,740 of record BGPR01003469.1, read on the forward strand.
CGCGAAGATTTCCCTCAAGGACATGGAAAAGTGTTATCGATATTGCACGACTGATATATTTTTAATAATCCACCTAATTTTATCTAAGTATTCTAAAGTGAAAATAAACTGTTCTTCCTTCTACAACGACTGCATCTTCCTTGGACATGCCTGTACACAACATATCTTGAAATATAGTTTCAGGAATCCGTCTAGAAAGCCGTATAAAATAACGGAGCATCAAGTTCCTTGGCTAAATCAGTCCTCATATAACGTATCAGAGAAAGGCTTATTTCGATAAGTTTGTTTCAATAGTAATAGTAACCATTGTTTTCCCTTCCCGCGAGCACAGTTCCCACGAGAAAAGAGTCGAGTACCTTTCATTTTAGCCGCAAACCGCAGGCCAGATGCACCTGGTGGACATTAAGGAGACGTTCGAGAGGGTAATAGCTGCACACGGAAAGCGACCACAATGCACAGGAATCAATATCTGTTAGACAGGGTATTTGGGCTTTGAGGAGATTAGCGGTGCTCTTTCATGCCACACCTGTATAGCTCCGGTAGTGAGGAAACTCAGGAACCATCGCACGGTCGGAATTGACCATTGGGAACAGGGAAGTTTAGTCGTTGGTCGCCCCGGCAGTAGGATTATCCAGTGGAGTGAAAGGAAGGTGGAACTTTACCCCTTGAGGTAAGGACAAAAGCGGAATTTTGAAGTCGGAACAAGAAGAGCGGTAGAGAACCGATTTAGGAAGTCTCGAACGTGGTTTCAGACTCCGGAGCGCAGAAAGAGTTGTGTGATCAGCTCCGATTTAAAGTCCCGAATTAATTTGGACTTGGACAACGATCACTGAGAAATCGGCATTATTCCGAAAACTCGGCTTATCGAATATCGAATTGCGAGAACTCCTTGTAGTCTCGTGCTTAGGCTATCACGGTGGAAGCTATCCATCCTGTATTGATTTACATCTCTTGTTGAACTACGACTACAATAAACTTTAACGTCTTAGAACTGTGAACTCAATGATCGAACTTCGTATATAAATATTTAATCAAGATTTCTATGCACGAATTGTTCTTTAAATTATAGCCGTGTAAAATAAAAGTACTTAGGTCGACCTAATCATTGCAATTATTTGGTCGCACATGGGCCAACACTACACCATCTAAGGCATGAATGCAAGAAGTCAGCATGTTCCCAAAAATGAGAGCCCTAGTAACAACCATCAACTCTGAAAACGCACTTCACCGTTGGTAATAATAGATTTTCTGGATAAAGCCTGATTTCTGTGAGCAGACAGTTCAGTAAACAATGAGTTAACTGAATTTGGTAGTTTAATAAGTTAATTCCCCAGCCGGAAAGCAGCTCGAGTTTGATCAAATTTTCGCCTAGTCCTGAATTTCAACTACGATACACAAGGATGAAACAACGAAATACGTTTCACCTGCAGTGCCTATTCTGGAAGTGTAAAACTCTACCAAAATTTCACAGTTTCGCTCTTCTCCCAAACATGCTGTTGGTTTATTTTTCAGCATCACTTACGGAAATTGCGTTGTTTCTATTGATCAAAGAGTTGAGATTTAATATTTCACATACAATATTTAATAAGTTCTGCTTTAAAATTCTGTCAAAGCTTACAAGTGTACAAATGTATTTTATTAATTATTATAATCTACTAGCAGTACGCGCACGGCGTTGCCCGTGGAATCAGGACTTCAACAAAATGGGGGGAAAATGCCCACAATGACTTGAAAAAGTTTTGGAAACAAAATCAAAACAAAAGATACATATTATTGATTTTTCCGCTTATTTTTCTTTGCGATAATGACATTTATCAAAACAGGAATGTATATATTATTGAGATGACTATGATGCGAATGTAATGACGTCACCTGCCAGAAGGAATCGGATTGTAGAAATGCATGCTGGAAATGAAAGCATATGACGTCACCTGCCGAGAGGAAGGTCACGCACCAGGCAATGAAATTGCAACAATGCATTCCGGAGAAACTCTGGCTGTTAAATCTCGCTAGCAAAAAAACTCTTTGAACTGATCAGGGAAAAATTAATTAAAAAAAACGAAAAAGATATTTTCACCGTTCTTGTTTTAAATCCGACAGAAACGTTCCAGTTTATAAGCTGAAAAAAATGAAAATTATAGAGATGTTAGAACGTCATATGCGAGAATTTGAAGAAATCCTTATTAAAAATTACCATAAAAGTGACTATTTTTCAAAAATTTCTCAAAATTCACTAAATTACGTTAGAAATTGAAAACTAACTTGTCGCGTGCTCTTTTCGATGGTGTTTCTATTATTTTCGTACAATTATCCAAAACCATTCTATTGAGAAATTAATGTGAAAATCAACCAAAACAACAGAAAATACTAAATAAAAAATTTTCTAGATTAAATTTTAAAATTCCGGCTTCGAGGTGCATTGAGTCACCATTAAGACTACCTGTGCGTCAAATTTCAAGGCTGTAATTGCGATAAATTCGTCTGGATATAGAACGCCCCTACGCACACACACACATAAACATTGATTTTTATAAGTAGAGAAGTAATCGATTTTTCACTTACTGATGCTCTGAAATATAGAAATTATTTAAAGATGTTTGATCTCGATGACAAAATAATTTATTATTTTTAGAACTTAATAATCAGATAATAGATTAACTTTGATTTCAACTAAGAGGCGTCATATGGTTGTTATCATAAGAAAATTTGATTTTTTAAATAGATATTGGGTTGCTTTTACTGATCAAAGAGTTACTATTTAATATTTCAAATGCATTATTTTATAAGTTCTTATTTTTAAAAATTTTCAAAACTTACAAATGTGCAAATATGTTTTATTGCCTATAATATTTTAAGTAAATAATGCAAAGAAATTTATAAATAACTATAGCAATTTCTCTTGACAGGTTCTGCGAACAACTATTACGGTGGAAATTACCTCAAATGAATTTTAAGCTGAAGCACTGCACATTAGGGTGGTCGAAAAAAATAAAAAAGTTTTTTTTTCTTTTCGCTATACCACGGCAAAGTTGTAAATTGGTGAGGAAAAAAACGAGGAAATTGCGATAGGAAAATAGGGACGAATTTTCATAAAATAAAAGATATTACTCTTCAGAAGTTGAGTACTTAACAGCTAATTTTATAATAAACAGATAATAATTTAAAAAATTAATGAAAAACAGTCGATTTTCGTCTCTTTTACGATTTTTAAGGCCCTTGTGAGAACGGAAGATATTAATCAATTTCCTTGCATTTTTTAATCGTTTTATTTCTCACCAATTTGCAACTTTTCCACGGTATAGCGACATGAAAAAATTTTTTTTCTGCCCACCCTCCTGTACATTTTATATACATATTCATAAGACATTTGAACTCGATATTTAGTTGCTTTTTGTTCGATAGGATAATAAATCCTTATTAGTCTAACAGTAATTTTAGTATAACTTAGTCTAAAGCATTAATTTCTTTATAAGCTTATAAATAACTTGACTTCTGTTATGCATGCAAATTTCATGTTTGTAAAGATGCAATTTTGTGAATGATTTTTCAGTCTATTCCTGGTGTACTATTGTACAGAAATTTTGAAAAGTTGTGTGCTCTTGATAAAAATACAATATTTAATTAATTTCAGACCTTAATTATCAGTTAATTGATTAATTTTAATTACATTTTGCTTCCAAATGAGAGGCGCCATTTGGTTGTAATTTTCAGAAAATTTGATTATAGGATCCGATAATGATTTTAATAATGAATTATGAAATATATTAAATACTAAAAACTAGAAAATAGTAAAAATAAAAGAGAGCTTTTTAAAAACACGGTTTTGTTCGTGTACAAGAAAGCATAAGTATTATAAATAAAAAAATATTTCCGTCAAGGTGGTCAAATCTGAAAAATATTCCTACACATTCATTGAAAATTAAAATAAATTACAGATATGATGAAAATTCCAATTTACTTAAAAGCATTTTCATCAGTGTCTCACGCTTTTATAATCTCCATATTTTTGATAAAATAATTATTTTCTACTTTTTCGTACATTCATAAAAGTTTGTTTATACTTTTATTATTTTTATTTTAAAAATGTTATGCATTCATATTCACAATTTTATCATGGAAATAAAAAAATGACATCCAACTATTGTTATTGAAATATATTTTCGAAATGTACTATTGATTTAATCCGCATTGATATAATTGGATAATTATAATTCGATGTTTTAAAACAAGAACGAAGGAAAGTTTAAAAAAATATTAAAGCGCATAACTTCTGTTTTCCTTCCTTTAGTAAAAAATGATAAATGTTAAGAAATACCTTGAAGCAAGACCTTGCTGAAAGAACGAAAATAGAAGTTATTTCCGTCGCCTTCCTTCAACAAGGTCTTGTTTCAATATAATTTTTAACAGTTATTTTTTATACGTATAATAATTGGTAAGAAATATCTTGAAACAAGATCTTGCTAAAGGAAGGAAATCAAAAGTTATGTGCGTTTATCGTTCTAACAGGAAGTGAATCAACTCATTCGATAGGAATTCAGTGTATTAGGAATTGAAGCAATGTGCAAGAGAAACTAAAAAATGGTTTACCTGTGCTTTGTGTAACAAAGGATACGTCCAGCGTTTGATCCCCATCATTGTAAGCCGATATGTACCATAAGCCTCGTTCCAAGAACTGGATGAATTCGACACTGTACAACCTCTGAAAATAAAAATTCTACCATTATATAAATTCGGCATTTTTTGAATTGAATAAAATAATAAACGATTTTCTGAAACCAAGTTTTATAATTTACAAATAAATAAATAAACTGGAACGGGAAAAACGGGAAACCACCAAAACGGGAAGTTGTATTAACTTCTCGCTTTGGAGTAACACTAAGGCTATTTGGGGACGGACTTAGTAATTTTGAACCGCGGTTAAATGACGAGGATGATACCTGAGCTGGAACACCTCTCTCGAAACTTCCTCACCACAGCAAAGGGGAGGACTAAGTTGCATAGAAAAATGTTTTATAGAAGTGATTATGCAAAAAACTTTGCAGATGCATGATTCCCTGACGTTCATACCATTCATGGAAATGGAATGAAAGTTTAGATGCAGGTATTTTAAGGTATGTGCTCAAGAATGATGTGAAAAACAACAGTTCAGATTGTCTCCGGCTCGACGGACCAACTGTTTCCTTCGTAAATTAGGACTGTAAATAGGTTTTAGATGAAAGGCAAATTTTTCTTGCTACGTTAAGCTATTTTATTCAGCTTCGTTTCGTGCATCCGCTTATGTCGGGATACAGCATTAGACTATTATATTATTTCAATATTTTACAGGTGACGCTACAGGGCACGCTTGCTAGCCATGACGTAACACAGATTTCAAAATTTTCTATTTGTGTGCTAAGTATCAACGTGTGCGAAGATGTACTAGTGGAAAATATGTGAAATACAATAAAATTCTCTCCTTTTCTGTCACTTTTCATCAGTTCTTACTGGTTGTTAGTCTCTTAATCTCTGCCCAAGGTTGGCGGGTTTTGTTAGTTTCTTTGCTTTTTTTTGTGCTGCAGGCTCTAACGATATTCATGGTTTTCCGCTATGAAGATCACATCCTAAATGAAAAAAGAGGGGCTGTCATTTCCAATTTTTGTAACTTTTTCACTTTATCTGTAATTTTGGAAATTTGGTTTACAGTGTGTTAATGAACTGTTATTCTTTACATCATTTTTGAGAGCATAATTTAAAATACTTGTATTCAAAATTTCCTTCCGCTTTCTTGAACGGTATCATCGTCTGGAATCGTATATCGTCAAAGTTCTTTTAATAATCACCCTTTTGCTGCGTAGTTACTTCTCATAATTTGATGGATCTCAAGCCCGTGGTGGGAGAGTTTCGGTTTCGAGATTCGATTACACTGAAGATTCCCCATATATGCAGAATTGGTGCAGGTTAAATCCGGCGTTTTGAATAAACCGTCTGACGTTACTGTGGTGGAAAGCTTGGAAAATGGAAGTCGGCTGAGATGCTGTCCCGTCATGGTTCAAAATTATGAAGTTAGTCCTCTTATAGTTGAAAGCTAGACTTAAATATACTGACTAGCGAGTGGATAACAAAATATATCTGTCTGGTATAATTAGTTACATATTTTTTTAAAATTTGGGCTTTTTTCTCAGATACCCTGAAATGTTATAATAACCAGAATAGAAAAACCAATAGAAGCATGAATCATTGAGATTGAATTATTGAAAGTCTGCCACTCGAAGGAAATGTCATCAAAACATATTCATTTCTGACTGTATCAATTTGTATCATTTGAAATTTACAAAAAAAGTGAAATGAAATAACAAGAATTATAAGTTTATAATACAATAGAACGTTATTTTTATTTCATATTTAAATATCGTCCAATGTATTCAATTGCAAATAAATCGCTCAGCAGAATGTGCTTCTATTCATTTTCTAACTCATAAAATGGAATAAACAAACTCTCCTAACAAACTTGCAACATATTAAAGGTCTGCATTTGCTTAATGATAAAGAAAGAAGCATTTCGAATAAATTTACTTTGCCGGAAAGCAGAGTATTTCGGTCTACATAAAATATGATTTAGATGTAATAACCTTTCAATGCTGCAATCACAACGAAACACCGCATTTTTTTTATTTATCTGCTTAAGTACACTCAAGATTAATGATTAAAATGCTCTTGTTCTAATGTAGCGTATCTTTTGTTATTCTAAACCTCATTTAAAAGCACAATTTATCAGATATTATCGTACGACTTTAATAACCAAGTCAATAAAATGCGGCAGCAAATAAAAACTCCAATAAAAGCAAATACAAAGAACAGAAAGTCATTTCCCTCTTGATAAAAAGCAGTTTCCTTCTTAATATTTTTCTGATATGTGTTCGGTCTATCTTTTAACCCTGCAACAGAAAAGTATACACTAAAACAACAGATCATGCTATTGAGTCAATAAAATCCCCCGCGAAACACAATAGAGGTTACAGAAATTCACCCTCAATTCGATACCAAGTGCCTACAATAAAACACCAACTGAAATGAAACCCAATTTTGACTCGACATACTGTTTAAACCGTTTTTCCAATCAAACCAGCTGCACACGGAACAAAAGAATCTCGAAGAACAAAAGAAAAGTAAAAAAGAATGCCCAAGATGGTGGCTTTTTCCTTTTCTAGTGGCCAATCTCCACGTTGGAAGAAAAAGACAAGTTTTATTGTCAGTGACAGAGGCAAACGTTACAGAGTATTTACGAGTATGGGATTATATGGCGTTGCCTTTGTTTTGAAAAGGCGGGAAAGAAAAGGAACACAAAGAAAATGGAAGTCCTCCAGAGATGGCGTCCTGCTTTGGTGGTCGTGGAAGAGTTTTTCGCCATGCTTCGGTTGGTTTTATTCCCTGGGTTCTGAAGAATCTGTCGCAGAAAAATTTGTGTCGCGTCTGTATTGAAGTTAGGAGTAGTTACAAGGAAAGAAACACTAGTTTACTTTCAGAAAAAAAATGAATTCTTTTTTCTGAAATATCGAAAGTCGAAATTAGTTTAGTAAGTAATACTGTGAGGAAAATTTATGTTGACACAATATTGAAATTCGGAATAGTTATTATGGAAGAAACCCTGTTTTGAAGGAAAAGAAGTGAAAGTTTCTTTTCAATTATAAAAGATTATGCCAAAAAAATGAAATTAGATTAGGAACTGAAGTTATCAAAATAAAAGAAACTACTGATTTTCATATACAGAGCATATCAAAAGTGTGTCCATGATTCGGTTAGTTTTATTCCCCGGATTATGAATTATCTCTGGAAGAAAATTTGTGCAGCGTCTATATTGAAGTTTGGAGTAGTTACGAGGAAAGACACACTAGTTTACATACAGGGAAAAAAATGAATTCTTTTTTTCCCTGAAATCTCGAAAATCAAAATTAGTATAGTAAGTATTAAAATGAGGAAAATTTATGTTGACAGAATATTGCAATCTGTAAAAGTTAACAAGAGAGATAACCTTATTTTGAAACAAAAGAAGTGGAATTCTCTATACAATAAAAAAGATTAGGCATGTCAACAATTGAAATCAGATTAAATACTAAAACCTTTTGATTTTTTTATTTAGAGAACATGTCAAAGGTTTTTCCGTGTTTCGATAGGTTTTATTCTTTGGATTCTGAAGGATCTGTCGGAGAAAGATTTGTGTTGGGTCTGTATTGAAGTTTGGAACACTTATAAGAGGGGAAACATACAAATGATTTTTTTCCCTGAAATAAGGAATATATTGAAAGTAAAAATTAGTTTAGTAAATATTACAGTCAGCAAAATTTATGTTGGCTCAATATTGAATTCTGTAATAGTTATTATGAAAGGAATCTATATTTCAAAGGGAAAAAATGAAATTTCCTTTACAATTAAGATGAATATTTTGTCAAAAAATGAAATTAGATTAGGAAGTGAAGTTATTCAAATAAAATACGGATTTTGATATGCGGAACATAATCAAAAGTCTGCCCATTCTTTAGTTGGTTTTATTCCCTGGGTTTCAAAGGATCTGTCGGAGAAAAATTGTGTCGGGTCTGCATTGAGGTTATATGGGAAGAAATGCTAGTTAAAGTATAAAAAGAGTAGATTATTTTTTCTGAAATATCGAAAGTGAAAATTAGTTTAGAAAATATCAGAATAAGGAAAATTTACTCTATTGAAATCTGGAATACGATTTATGAACGAAAACTGTATTTGGAAACAAACAAACAGTGAAATTTTCTTTTCAATTAAAAAAAGAATATGCCAACAACTAAAATTAGATTTGCAACTGAAGTTATCATAATAAAGGAAGCGATTGATTTTTGTACAAAGATCGTACCCAACTTAGAAATTCATTTTTTGTGAAGAAAATCTAGAATCTCGTTTGAGACTAATTCTGTTTAGTCTCACCTGGGTTCTGAAGTAGTGGAGAAAGCCAGATTTTGGAATAAAGGGAACAAGCTGTTTAATTCAACATAAACAATAGATCAAAAATTAAACTTCAATTAAAAGTATATATACATACTGTAAAAATATTTGTGCAGTACATAAGTGATGTTTTGAGGTCTTGTAGCAAAATATAGACTAGTTTAAAATATATTAACGTTTGAAAGATGAAAAAAAAACCTTTTTCATTTAATCCCTTTTCTATAAAGATAAAAAAACGAGGTTGCGAAATCAAATGGCCTTCAATGAATACTCCAACACTCCTTTAAATCTTCGTTGCTTCCAATAAACTAGTTTTAAAAGAATAGTAAAAGACAGTCATAAAATTTAGACTTTCAACTAAAGTTTTGATTAGTACGAATTAAGACCTTAAGAAGCATGCATAGGGAGTAATTAGTTAAACACTCCCATTAAAAACTGTGTATAGTCATAATTATTTATTTTATAATTATAACTATATTATTATGACTATTGGAATATGTCATAATTAAAGATATTTGGCAAAAAAGAAATTGCAAACATGGCCGACAATAAGAGAAATATTTTTCCATTGATACTTTAAATGAATAAATTTTAGAAATGATTTATCATGGAAATTTCTGTTTAATATGTTGGCCATCATACTGAACGACCCTTTAAAACCTAAAAATGACTTGATCAACAGTCAAATGAAGTCAATTTCTGAAATGTTGAGGGCATGATGCGAAAGGCTGTCCTCGAATTCTGATAAAAATGTGTATAATCACTATTGACCATCTCTTTTAGGTATCTCCAGAGCTAAAAATCACAAGAATGCAGTTTCGTGGATCTGTCTGGCAGTGCGTTTTAAAGTGGTAACTGATGATACATACTTCTGAAAAATGTCCGTTGATCATCTCCTTAATGAAAATGACGTGCATTCCATTCTGCATGTAAGTTGTTCTATCAAGACAATGTCGTACTTGAAGGGATAGAAAAATGTTATTAATGACCTGACAGCAATCCATAACGCTGTCCAGTTACGAATAATAACACAAGACTTATCGATGTTAATCACTTGAAGAAATACGGGACCAGTACAAATGATTCAGTAAATTCACACCATGCCATAGCCTTCTGAGAGTGCAGCAAAAATCGCAGAATCGGTATAGTTTTTTCTCACCTCAGATGTGGCAGTTGTGTGCATTCATCGAGCTATCAAAATGTAAATGCACCTTGTCAGTCAATGTAATATTTCAAGGCCAATCCACAACGATCTTACAGCGAGGAAAAGGAATCTAGTGAGAATGTTAGACATGCTGGTCATTAGTTAGTAGCAATTGCTAAACACATGAAATTTTGAGGTAATATGTTTTTGTGAGTTTTATGGCACAACAGCCATATTAGGCTATACTGCTCCAGACCTTGTAAGAAAAAATTCGAAAATCGAATCTTAGTAAAACCAATGAAAAACCTTTCCAGACATTCAAAAGCCACAAATTACGATGGACGTTCCGAAAGTAAGTTTTGTCATGGTGTTTCGAAAGGAAGATTTATTACAATCGGAAACAAACAATGGCATAACAAAATACAAAAATTTGGCTATTTTTACACATATTCGCCACCGACATTGAAGTAATGAAGAGGTGCAACGGACTGTGAAGAACTTCCTTCGCTTGCTGGGCATCGATTTACCAGGATGGTTTCTTGAAATTGATTTCACGGTACGATAAATGCATGAATGTCGGTGGCGTATGTGTGGAAAATAGCCAAAAGTTTGTATTTTGTTATGCCATTGTATATTTCGGATTTCAATAAAGATTCCATGTGAAAACGAATGACGAAGCTTACCTTACTTTCGGAACGCCCCTCGTACAAAAATTGTAGAAGAAAACCCCCCAAAACAACTTATCTCAAATTTGAGGGAATGACATCACAGAATTTTCTGAAGAATCTTACGAGCAGCAATTGGTTGTTCTTACGCTTGTTGCAATTCAACGAACATTTGTATTGATCATGAAGTTTCAAAGCTTTGCGTCTTCCAATATAAGCGGAAAATCTCGAGCTGCTTCAGTAAAAACTGGCTCTCGTCCCCTTTTAGTACCAGTCATTGTGTTTCCTCAAATTTCTTGATAATTTTTTGTGGTCTGTTTGGAATAATTGAATCTCTGTGACTACATTTCTAATTTTGAAATATTCGTACAACTTCTGATGCAGAATTACTATTTCGATAACAGTTTCTCCAGCATAGGACAATCTGCTAAACTTTATGCCATTTTTTGAGGAAAAGGCATAAGAATGAAAACAGTTCTATTTTGATATTTTAACTATCACATTTTGTTTGTGTGCAAACGAATTCATAACTTGATTCAACCAAAAAAAATGCATGCATGCTAAAATTTTGCTCTAAAATGCCTTCATGTAGCAATATTTTTCAAGTAACGTTTTTTGGTTAAATGTTTTTACTTCTCGCCGTTAGACCCAATCTAAGTTTTATGGTTTCCTGATAAATGGTTACAGCAATAGACAATTCTGAATAGTCAGGCTTTAATTACTTTTTTTTTGTAAATTCTCCCTTTGTGTTCCTTGATTTGCTAATAAGACTTGTTTCATAGTGAAAAGTATAAATGAAGAAAGTTTTAAAAAATTAAATAAAAATGCAATTAGCCCTTATATATATTTTTAAAAAAATTACCTCATCCTCTTAAAAACCAAAATTTATTATATTTAGTTCATTCATTACCGATGATCCGCCGTTTTTTCGCTCAGAATTCTGCCAAGTAAAATATATGAATATGAAAATGATATTACAAACAATTTAGTGAAAACTGTTAAGAAGCAGTCACTAAATATTATATTAAGACTAATTTAACTTGAAACTCATATGTAAATAGCTATAGGCAAATCTCCGCCTTGTTAAAAAATCTAAATTTATTTATTGAATCCATTATCAGTTTACCGATTTTAAGGGGGTGGGCTAAAAATGTACAAAATATTAATTTCCATTTTATTGGCTTATTTCGTGACTCTTATCTTTCTATTTATTTTATCAAAATTTCAAATTTGTACCTCTAATATTCAAGAAGTTATTTAGATTTTTATTTGGAGTGACAAATGAAAAACATGCGCAAATGACAACTTTAAATGGCTTTTTCTCCATGTCGGACTTGTCACTTTCACATTTTCAAAATGCTAAAGCTTTTTCCTTTTTAAGATAGAGCTTTCAAATTATTGTGTACTTGTTTACTGATATGCATTTCATAAAACTATGCATGCTATAAGCATTCAGTTACTTAATCTCTTATGTACAAGATATAAATTGAGGTACTATTAAATTTCCTCATTTTTCACTATATAATACAATAAAAATTGCCTATTTAAGAGAATATTAGATACACCTTAAAATCCATGCACAATTTTGTGTAATATATTTCAGTTATCTACAATTAAAATTTGAATCAAAAATACTCATATTTGAAAAACAAGTTGGGAATTTTTTAAATTGAAATCTTTAATTTGAATCTAATCTTTAATCTTAATCTTTTAATTGAATTTCTTTTTAAAAAATAATTTTCAACTCAGGCTGATGAAAATGAATTTTCTTTTCAAGATGACCTTACAAAATTGCTAATTTTTAATGGTATTAAAATTTTTTCAATAATACTTCAAATAAAAAAAATGTGTAGATGGTAATGTGTCCCCTTAAAATTTAGGGTACAAAATAATCTATAGTAAAGTCTCTAAGTTGCTCCGACTTAAATCTACAATAACTCTACTAAAAATGTCTTCCCTCAAATGGTCTTATAGCAAAATGACAAATAATAACGATAATAATCATTTCTGAACCTCTGAGTTGAATAAGCAGCGAAACTATCACCATTACAAAAAGATAGACATGGGGAAATAGAATTCAAAATATGAAAAAATGTGGAATTTGTTTGTTATTTTAGCTATCTGGTCTAATTAAACGATTTCTTACCAATTACAAATAACGCAGAAAATCTCCAAACTTGACATTAACGAAGTATTTTTTATTTTAAGAAATTACAGTTTGCGCCGTAAAATAACAGTACAATTTTTTACTGAGTTCGGAAAAGAATATGGAGATAGAGTTTAATAATTTTAAAAGATTCAACAAGGCGAAAAATAATTCCGAGAGAATTTTCAGAGGGAAAAGAAATACAAAAGGAAATTACTTTGAAAAACTCAGGAAAGAATATCTAAATATAGATTTTATTTAAATTAAAATGTTATTTTAAAATAGTTAAATCCTTGTACATTATTTTTAAACAAGCATGATCTACTTAATATATGATCTGCAAAGCAACAATATATAAGAACATCATTTACTTCCCCGAGTTGGTTTCATTTCAATTATTAAAAAGAATTCCTCCAAAATTAAATAATACATTCTATGATATGTTTTGGGGGAGAAAGATTGAATTAAGCAGTAAATGAATCTGATAATAAGTTTCAACAGGATATCACATAATTCCATAAAAATGTAATATCTTTCCATCTTTGAATCTACTAATTTTGAATCTCTTAACAGTAAACAAAACAGAAGGAAAAAATTACTTTTCTCCTTATACATCCGCGTAATAGATATTTTTTCACGAAAGTTCGTCGTTAAACATATTTAAACTAGAAGCAGCATTCATGTTGAAACAAAATTAAGCTTTTTGTGAAACGAGCTTATTATTTCCTCTATTACGATATTTCTTTTTGATGATAAGAAAATACAAGATATCCTGATCTTTATTGCAAGAAAAACATTTCCAAAAACTTTTTATGCTTCTTCTCAAGTAGCAGATAAAATTGTTATTGAAAATGCATTAATTTTTAATCAAATATTTGTAAGTCTTAAATCACACGTCTTTGAAATAACATCTCCAACGTAGGCATATAAAAATCTCATTTCATTTCTAAATTTCCTTCCTTTAATAAAAACTCATGGGAGAATCTTAATGAAAAAAAGTCCATAGTTTTTCCATAACGCATTTTATATTTGGCCATTATTACCTCGTTTCCATACTTCCGAGGATATCAAACCCATCATACTTCAAAAGCAATTTTGTGTAAATATTTGTTATACATTCTAAATCATTTGATATTTTTATTTCATTTCTCATCAAAGCTCTCGAATGAAGAAAATTATTGCGAAATCATTTTGAAATTGCATCGGATACTATTTGCATTCAAGCACATTAAATTTTATTTTGTTTGATGTTCTGATATTTATCTGCTTACCTTTGTGATGAAAACCTTGTTTAAATATGATCTGAAACAATGCAATCAATTTATAATTTTTATTATAAAAATTTTTACGATCTCACAAAGGCAGATGAAAAAAAATATAGACTCTTACTCTTTCACTTTTTTTCGCATTTGTAATAGGTATCTTTCATTTTTAATAAAGCAGTTATAAGATTTTAGTTGTTTAGATAAGTTACACATAAATGTCATTTATGACATCATTTTTTCGTTAACCGTATACGGAGAGATATTCTTAGGTTACATTCTAAACTTGACACAAAATGAACATATCAATTTTGCTTAGAATGCTCAAGAAAACTAAACTGTGCATTGCATTATTTGAAAGGCAATTGCTCCAGCAGTTTAATTGAATGGGGTGAAATGAATGAAGAACTAGCGAAGAAGGTTTAAGAAGAAATTTTGAAATTTTATAGCAAAAATAATTGCATAATCAATCAATTGAAATAAATTATTTGTAAAAAAATGTACCGGAACAAGGTTGTAGAAAATTTTACCCTCGAGAGTGGGAGTATGTAGCAGCTCTCTCTACGTATAATATTATCTTTGCTGTCGCGAAGTTTAGTTTTCAAAACTGGCAACAAAAAGAGTTGTTATTATAGAAACGATACGGATGAATCAAGTTTGATGTTTGTGATTCTAAACTTCTTTTCTTTTGAATTTAAGTATGCCTAAATCGTTCCTGAAATATAATTTAATTTATTCCATGTATTAACTGTGCGTAAGCGAGCTACAAATAGTCTCCAAATTTTTATAACATGAACCGTTTGGCTAGAATCGCTGAAAAAAATATACTTTCAAGAAAAGAAAAAAAACAAGATTAGATGGAACTAAACAGGAAAAAGAAGTAATGAGATTTATCACAACAACATGTAAACAGACGTGATAAATACGCAAAATAACGTTGCACAAACAACAGATAATCTTCTTCAAACTTTTATAACATGAAACGTTTGTTAGAATCGCTGAAAAGACTTTCAAGAAAAGAGGAAAACAAGATTAGATGGAATTAAATAGGAAAAAACAACTATCAACATGGAACTATGATCTTATCTCTCAATTTTTATTCGAATTATTTACACAAATCTTTGCCTTCATCAGCATTAACAAAATTACAATTAGATGTCTGCTTTTATCAGTATTAACAAGATTACAATTAAATGTTTTCTTTTATCAGTATTACCAAAATTTAGAATTAAATGTGTGCTTTTATCATTATTAACATAATCAGAATTAAATGTCCCGCCTTTACTAAAATGATCTAAATGTTTTAATGATGCCAAATTCGCCATAACTCGCGAACACATTGAAACTATCAAAACGGCCACTGTCTTGAAACGGACTCAAAAAATAAAGATTCTTACATATACGTCGTTTTTTATCTCAAGAAACCTTCAAGCCAAATTCGAAGAAAAGAGAACAACGCGTTTGGTCTGACTGCATAACAAACAAATTTACAGATAGACGAAATGTTGAAAGGTCGAGTTGAAAAAGAAACCTCACTTCATTCGGTCAACAAACAGCATAAAAATAAGTTCGGCTGCTAAAACGACTTTGACAATACTAGTAGTTCTGTGAACAGTTGACCTCGCCTCCCCAAATAAAAAATTCCAAGGTCTGCTGTTCATCGAGGTCTTTAAAAGTTTAGCCAATATTATCATTCATTCTAAAACTGGGAGATTCATTGTTAAGACACAAGGACACAAGATACTCAATTTGACTCTCGATTAGTTTCCCAAGAAAGCAATTTTTACTACCATAAAGTTAACAGTGGCAGAAGCACGTGAAGATGGAAGAAGTATCTTGATGAAATTATGAGTTTGGTATTTATCACAATATGAAAATTACATTGATAAATACGCAAAAAAGACGTTACACAAATAACAGATAATCGTCTTCAAATATTTATAACATGAACCGCTTGGTTGAATCACTGAAAATTCTTTCACGAAAAGAGAAAAAGAAGATTAGTTGGAACAGGGAAAAACAACAACAATTCTCAACGTGGTACTATGATCTTATATATCTCTCTCTTCTTTCTTTTTCAATGTGACTTATTTGCAAAAATCTTTTCTTTATTCAGTATTAACAAAATCACAATTAAATATATGTTTTTATCATGTTACCAGAATTACAATTAAATGTCTGATTTTATCAGTATTAAGAAAATTATAATTACATAACATGTCTCGCCTTTACCAAAATGATTCAAATGCTTTAAAGATGCCAAACTCGCCATTAACTCACCAAAATGTTGAAATCGGTTAAATAGCCACCCTCTTGAATGGAATTAAAAAATTGAAAATCCTTATCGTTTTTTATTGCTTTAAGGAACATTTGTGCAAAATTCGAAGAAATACGAACAACGCGTTTGGCCGTGATTGCTTAAAAAACTAATTTACAGACGGACAAAATGCTGAATGGCCGAGTTAAAAAGAAGATCTCGCTTCTCTCGGTCAATAATTGCTCTAAAATGAAGCTCAGAACTCCTGGACGCATCCATGATACTCTACAGAGCTAATGGATTAGTTTAATTATCCTTAAACGTTTTGAAGCAACAGGAGGGTCTATTTTTTGGGACGAATCTCATAATTTTTGTCTGTGGTCAGATAATATAGACAACTCCTAAGGCGAGACTCCGCTCTTCAAACTTTCATGTCACACATGCGGGAACATGTTTGGCCCTCAATGTCAGATATAAAGTGCACCATGCCCACATACACAGCACATTTCATAAAAAATCGACTAAATAAAATAGTGGATTGGACAGTTGCGAAGCCGAAGAGCTTACTGGAGGTGTGGGGTATGGAGCAGTATATGGAGGAATTGTGTGAAATGCCCAGACCTGTGGTTTCTTCGCCTCGCTTCCCATGTTTTGCCCTAGTTCGAGACGCAGGAAGCAATTGACACATTAATCATCTATGCACTTCTAAGTATTCTTCTCTATTAACAGACCAATACAGGCAAATAACATTTACTTTAAATGAAAATATCAGTGGATTGTAAATCTAAACAAATATTGTTCGTCTTTGATGTTTACAGTCCGCCTTTCTTTCTTTGCCCCTAGATATCAACGGCAACAAGCAGGAAAAAAAGCTATCAACGCTCGTCACTCAAATTCACTAAGAAACGCTTTCGGTTGTCTTAATTGCTATGATAAGAAGTACCATTTTTGAAGTAATTTTAGTTCAGAAATCCGGATTAACTTTTAAAATAAAAATTGCAGAAACGAATGAAGATAAAATGATGTCGTTTGCACGGAAAGGAGGGAAATGAAATTTGTTATTTAGGTGATGAAACTGAAATCTATTGTTAGCAAAATTTACAGTTTCAGTCACCAGATGGTTCTATAATTGTAGAAGAGATTTGATGCATAAGACATTATTCGAAGTAACGGCTTTATTTAATGAGTTGTTCCCCATTCAGAAGCTCAGCTGTCAGACAAAGCTCTACATTTTTTATAGCATTAAGCACCTTTTATGGTGGTATGATAGAACACGAGCAACAGAAAGTTGCTTGCTGCTGGTAAAACTGTGGTTTTTCTTCTGACAGCTGTGTTCATGAATTGAGGATGAGCTGTTAATCATCTAATTGTCTTAGTCTATGTAACGCATTGCTCCACCAACTGCAAAGCCATTTGGTGTTTTGAACAGTTAACTATAATGCCAATTAATTCTGGATTCGTGACAAAAATCAAACCATGTTTAAGTTTCATCCTTTCTGTGTAATCGGCATCTTTCTTTCTTCATTCCTTTGTTAATTATTGAGTTTTAAAGTTGCCCCGGGCTTCTGTATAATCTTGTGTTTTTTCCCTGTGTCTCTGAGTAAACAATCGAAAGCGGTTGTGAATTAAGTCTTTACACAGTTTTTTCCCTGTGTCTCTGAGTAAACAATCGAAAGCGGTTGTGAATTAAGTCTTTACACAGAGTCATTGACAGCGCCATCTAGGTCGGACACCTGCTTTCTATCTATCTGTGGGTGAAGCCTTAAAGAAGAAAGTCCGCAACTCATGGATTAGACGGATGATCCTGTCTTACCCCTCTGGACTTCTTCCCATGGGGACACTGTGTAAAGTGAAGAAATTGATATCGCCCGCCTAAAATGTCGAATCGTAACTGTAACTGAAACTGTAACTCCTCAGATGTTTCACAAGATATGGAGACTAATGTATTGAAGTCTCTCCAACAACTAATATTGCACATTTCAAAACTCCTGAAGTGTATATAGAACTTTGTACTTTTCTTAATATTTTAGTACAAAATTTAAGTGTATCCGTATTTTTTTATTTTGCGTAATACGATTTTATAATCCCGATATTCCTTTTAGATGATCCTGTACTTTATTTACTCCTTTCTTCTTTGGCTGGAGCTTTGGTATTAGGAGCAGTCGTTGAACAACTTAATTAAGCGAACACTACGAGATTTGTAGAGTGATAGGTTTGGAGAGTGATTTGGAGTTTCATAGGAACTGCTTAGAATCTAAGGCTGGACTTTCACGACCACTCCACTCCCTGCAGATTCAATTGATCAACGACAAAGCGGCGTCAGTGAGAAAAATCGATGAGAATTGGATTGGTGTGGAACGGAATGTTCAATATCCAACCAAACTGGATATCCAGCGCTCTATTTGGACCATAATTAGTGGAAATGCGACTATGTAGTGGGAAGAAAGTTCTCCCGCGAATGTGAAAACCGCAAAACACGTTCTTTAGCGAACTTTAATGAGACGTTCACCAAGGAAATCGTGACGGTGTTTCGTGCTTTGAAGGCTACGGAAGGAGTGGGCACAGCAAGGGATCGGAGTGACCAGTAGTGGATGGATTTGTGTTGCGTGGACAGGTCATGAACGACCTGCTTAAGTGTATGGGCTAGAAAATGGAATAGCGCAAGGTGCCACCACACCATTTGCATAGAGTGGGACACTCGTGAATGACTGGCTTAAAAATTGAAGGCAAACTCACCTTTTCTGTACGCAGAAGCTTCGCTCCATCTGTGGTGAGTATTTCCAGGAAGCTGTAGCGCGTATGCGTCGGCAGCTGGTTTCTCCTGCCGAAGACTCCCAGGCGGGCCCCGTAGGGCAAGGTGTAGTTGAAACGCACCAGAGAGGGCCCCTTCTGTCGCATTTGGACGATCCAGTGGCTGTAGGGCGCCACCTGAAACTCAATTCTACGCCCCAGAACTAGCTCCGTGAAGGAGAGGATGGAGGGGCTAAGAGACGCACTGCTGGGCTTGAACGAAGCGGGGGACTCTGTCGCTGCTGGGGCTGAAAGATAAATTAAGATTATGCTAAAGTCGACAAAATAAATACAACGGTAAATAAATTTAATAAAAACACATTCATTAGTGCACAAAAAGTAGATTTAAATTAAAATTTCATTTTTTCTACTTCTTAGTCTTTAATTTGTGATTCATTTTAATAAATATTATGGAAGCCTAAAAGCAATTTTTCTCGAAATCGCTACCAGGTGGCGCCAGTAATGTGGAATAAAAATTTAATTGAATTAACTGATTTCTCAAGATATTAAAAATAGTGTACTGTTTCTGAGAATACATAAGTGTATAAAATTTCAAGGTTCTAGTACATCAGGAAGTGAAGGTAAAACCGATTCGAAAAATTCCATTTTCAAGGACATGGAACAAGCCGAGTTCAATAAAAGTGTATTAAAATTGCGTGATATTAATATATATAACAAAAATAGCATAATATAAGGAGTGAAAAATATAGAAAATAGACCGCGGCAACTAAAGATGAAAATGCGCAGAAAGCTACGAGGAACTGCATCACCAGTAACTGACGCAACGCATGTTGCTATGCGACTTAAGAACATCCTCTCATCGCACAGCTAAGTGGCCAGTTGAGCTATATGAGGCAGATCAGCGCACTTCTATGCTGAGAACCTTCCCCACTATCACGTATGTAACTGTCGACTTCAATATTTCATTTACTGCTGAGCCGAAAGACTCTTAATATGACAGACATGATTGACTCTCCATCCAAATGCGAGTTGCGCAGCGTCATTCAATTTCTACAGGCAGAAGGGATCAGCATATACCCAGATAGCAATATTAGTTTGCACCAAGCTTGCCACAAATTTGTCATGACAAGAGTGCAAGCTTGCCACAAATTTGTCATGACAAGAGTGCAAGCTTGCAGCAAGGTAACGAAAGCTTCGAAGTCACCATGGAACGAACATGACGCAAGCTTGCCACAAGCTTGTCGTGCAAAATCATTGCAAATTATAGCAAAAACAGAGTACGAACACAACCCGAGATAGAACTCTCGACCTACCGCTTAGTAGACAGACGTCGATACCACTCGACCAGCTCGGCTACGAGAGAAGAAGATAGATTTCGCTAATGCATTGTTCGATTCGATTCGTATACGATTTATTTTAAACTTTTTTTTATTTCATTAATTTTTTGAGTTGAGAATATGATTTGAAGCCAAAGAGAGAGCGATTTTCGCTAATAACTACGTTTTGCTAGTAGAATAAATTATGAAATTAGAGTTCAAAAGTAATTACTTTAAAATGGGACAAAATGTCTAAGTTATTATTTTTCAACAAACATTGACTGTTTTTTAGATTTAATTTTGTTTATAAACGTTAAAATTTCAACATTAAGAAAAAGGCGATATAGTTTTCTTTAAAGAGCGAGTGATATATTTAGTAAAAAGATGGAAAATGTTTCAAAATTTTTTTTTATAGAAAAGTTATTTTTTTCACAAATTATCATTGATTTATTGAATTAATAAAAAAAAGTACGGTCTAGGAGATGCTATTAAAAATCGGATGTTTTTTTTTAAAGCAGAGACAAAGATAATTATCTCTTTGTGCTGTCTTTGCATCAAGCTTGTTTTGCAAACTTGCAGCAAGTTTGATTTGCAAGGGAGGTGGCGCTATTTGTCACATCGAACTTGTAGCAAATGCGATGCAAGCGAGGGTGGCGCTAGTTGTCACAGCGAACTTGCTACAAGTTCGTTTCAAGTTTGACGCGTCAAATTTTTCCATGACAAGGGAATATCAAGTCAAAATCAAACTTGCTGCAAACTTACGTGCTATCTGGGTAATATGGCATCAGCTATATAGTATAGCAGAAATTCATCCCAGAATGAGCCGCTTTTACAAAGCAAATTAGCAAATTTTATGAGCAATGATGTTGAGCGAGAATGGTGCAAGAAATTTAAAGAGAGCCGAACTGATGTTCATGGTGAAGGTGGACAAGGATCCAAGCCTGTCTCTTGTGAAGATCTTGTTCAGCGAGTTGACCAAATGGTGTGAGAGAGAGACAAGAGGCGGCATTCTTCTTTTTCGAGAGTTTAAGACAGGTCAGGGAGGACAGCGCTTTCGCACTAACGAAGAGCTCCGTGGAGACCTATCCAAATATACTGGCGGCAACCTTCTATGAAGAAGGTATTGGAAAGCTCGTCTACATGTATGACAAATGCCTCAAATCTCAGCAGTTAATACATTGAAAAGTAACTTTAATCGGGTTTTACTCTTGATAGTAATACAGTTTCGTTATTCACTCTTTATGCCCCATCGTTAGGTTGACAAAAAATATCGTATACGTAGGTCAGTCAAAAAGTTAGTTGCACTCCTTCGTAAAAATTTTCGGTGAAAGGATATTTTGAGGAAAGTTTGTGACAACACTTCAGACATTTATTTGTATAGCGTGGCGTAGCGACTTTCAAGCGGCAATTTTAGTTTGGCTGATAATCAGTCGTAAACATGTATCGGCAGCTGCAAGTGGCATCCAAATTGGGAATGCGTGCAGCGATTCGTTTTTTGTGGGCGAAAAGGTGTAACTGCATTGAAACTTATCGGCAGTTGCATGAAGTGTATGGTGAAAATGCAATGTCACGTCAAGCTATCGCGAAGTGGTGCATCATGTTTGAGAACGGACGTACACATATTGACGACGCTGAGCGCGAGGGAAGACCATCAACAGCGACAAATTCTGAGATCGCTGCTTGCGTGAGTGAAAGCATTCTTGCAAACAGACGCGTGGCAGTAGACGAAATGGCAAAAACACTGGATATTTCACATGGAAATGTGTATAAGATCACTATCAAGCTTCTTGAATTCAGTAAAGTTTGTGCTTAACCCAATAGTTGGAACCCAACATATTGGTTATTGGACGGAAATTCTTCGCAGGGGACATAGAAAAAACTTATGCCGTGTCTCAACAAGTGTGTAAATAAAGGAAGGTATTACATTGAACAGTAGCTTTTGAGCGGCACTTGAGTGTGCATATAACATTATTGTATAATTTCTTTCCTGTTTTGTTTTCTCGAGCAGTGCAACTAACTCTTTGACTGACCTTCGTAGTAAAAAAAGCAGTAAATAGTGAAATACATACATTGTTACTAAACATATTCAAGTATTTATCCCTAACAATGAAAGATAAAGGGAAAAGTTCACTAGCAGTTTGTTAGGAGCCCAGGCCTTCAAAATGGACAACGAATAGAAAAGCAAAAAAATATTTTCACGACTGCCATCAGAACTTAAAGCATTTTTAAAGATATTAAAGAAATTACATCAATTAATCATATTTCCGGTCGCCGAAGGACTGCCTTGGAATTTAAACAGCAGGTCTTCCAGTTACTTAAATGATCGCTTGGTCAAGGAAGATTATTAGGATTTTTGTAACCCATTCGATTTGTTAGCTTTATGTGTCCTATTCGCTGATTTCTAACAATGCTACCGGAAATTTTCGCGTATTACTTTGCATTTTAACACAGTTCGAATTTAAAGATATGTTAATCGAATTGCGTTTGAAAATTATTGGGTTCAGATTTATTTTTAATTCACATGGCAAGAAAACTGATATTTGCATTTTGTGTTCGACACCTTCTTAGAATATAAATGTGCACGTGTTATGGTTACTTGGCTGTAAAGGCATTGTCTATTCTGACAATAGTTTTTTCTTTGAACATTCCTTACTTTTGAAGATCGCGCAAGGGAATTAAACTTTCAGAATATATTTACTTCATTGAAAAAGCTACACACAAATTAATTCTTAGCTCAAAAATCTGTCAAAGCAAAACGAAGTTATTCTCCAAAAAAAAAGAATTACTTTCATATAAAAGATCATCTTCAGTTACATTGAATGACAAGCAATTGTTGACATGTCCTTATATAATACCGGTTAGTTTTCTACTATACTATTCAAAATCTTCGAATTTTATTTCAATTCAGCAGTCGAAATCTCAAATATTAAATTCGAACTCAATTGAATAACTAGTTTAAATAGATAACAAATAAGATATGCTACAGAATATAATACACGTGTCCGAATACCAGATGACATGATTGAAACTAGATATAATGCGACTCCAGTAACTTTTATTTGCCAAATACTTTATAGTCTCGGCTATAACCTTATTTTACTGAAATCAGAGGGGTCTTGTGTCATGGTTCTCAAACTCGAAGGGATCCACTCAGAAATTCTCGTAACTTTATACCATATCGATACTATGCTATATCTGCATACTTCTTGAATCTCCACGAATCGTATAACACTCTGCAACATATTTTTTAGAAGCAGATTGCATAGACCGTATTTGTAGTAGTATATAGGATATATTTTTCAGAAAGTTTGTATTTTTTTCTTCCGTTAATAGACCTGTATCTTTAATAAAAACCGATCCATTTAATCGCAAGGACAGAGCCGGATTTCGTTAATTAACTCCTACAAATTCTTTCTTCGGTTATATTGAAGCTAAGAAATAAGTTTTTGAAGATTTCTACATCTCAGGTCAGGAATTTTTAAACTGTGAATGAGATAAACTTTGAATCCTAGATGGTGTTGCTATGAGAAACGTGAGATGATGAAAGATATTACTGTGTCTTCTTTAAGGTTTAAAAAATAATCACCAAAAATTGTTGATAAAGTCAACTTTAAAAAAATCTTCATAAAGTTAACTGTAGTGCTGCTACAATTAAATTAACTTTTTATTTATAATTAATGAATGAAGCCTTTACAATAGCTTTCAGACTTTGTATTTGCAACAAAATTGTTAAAGCAAAAATGGAATCGCAAAATTTCCCCATCCCAGAATACGGAGAAGTGTGGTGAAGTTTAAGAAATCCTTCCTTCGATAATTCTTAGATAACATAATGACAAAACGTTTTCAAAATTTATCACCAAAAATTATTTAAAAAGTGAACTTAACACATTTAAATAAAATTCGCTGTAGTGTTACGTTAACATTTATTTATAATTAATGAAAGTTTCATTATGATTTTCAGACTCGATTGCTGAAATAAACTGGTTGAGGCATAGTCACGATTACCCACCCGCTCCAAAAATGGGGTAGTGTGACACAGTTTAAGAAGTCCTTCCATCGACAATTCTTAGATAACAAAATGTCATTTGATATTCGTCTCTGACTTAAAATCTAAGCTATTGCAAAGGAAATAAATAATATTTTTGTGAGTTAAGGTCCATTCTACTATAATCCGATGCTTTCAGAGTCAGGGTAACAATATTTTTGACCGTTAGCGGGATTTACTTAGTGAAAGTCAATGATTCCTGGGGAATAGCATTTTTACCCAACTTCTTGCTATATTAGAATTTAGAAACGTGAAAGCATATTTCATCTTGTAGAACCTCCACCAATGGCGCTAGAATCATCGATAACCCCTCCCTTTGCACCCTATTCTATGCCTTTTGGATTTGATTAATGCTCAGCTAACACTAAACCTACCGACACTTCACTTATGCCTAATTCTACCTATTCATAATGGTCATTTGACAGGTCGTGGTAGTATCAGCGTTAAGCGTCATGCACCTGATAATCATGTAACATTCAGTGAATGATGCAATCTATGGATTTGGTCGCAAGCTATTACTAAAGATAATGAGATGATTTTACATAGCATTAAATAGCATCACTTTTACCTTTTGTTTTTGAAGATTCTACAACAAGATCAACATCTTCTACTAGTGGGCAGGCATGGTTGGCATCCTGTTGCCACGTCGGTGACAGTAATACTGAAATGGAACAAAAGTATTTATATTGCTTTAAGGTCAAAACTGAATAATAGCAATACGCAAAAAACTATAATGTTTATCGAAATTATTTAGTCATATTTTCAGAATGCAATTCTTTTACGAATGCGAGTTAAGATGAAAGCAAAAATTTAATAAAAGGTTGATTTGATAAAGCTAAGAAAGGATGTTAGAATGCATTTGGTGACTTCCTCGATGGTAAGTTTCAAGATGAATGGAAGTAAAATTCTACCGGATGTCGCACGCTTTACTACAGGCTTTTAAAATTAACCGGCATCCTTGAAAAAGGGAAAAATGACGAATTCACCTATGTTTTTAAATATTTGAGTGACAAATGACATGATCGCGTGTTTCCCGTTTTTTACTTAAAGCGCCTGTTACTTGATTCTCTGCACCCTGAGATTTCGTAGATGGATGTATTTTCCGTTGATTTTCATTGCGATAGTAACAAATAGAAAATTTTGCTTCCATACACCACTTAATTTCTTTTAAAAAGAAATGAAATTTTTACTCAAAAATGGATGTTCCCTATGTATTGAGCCACATACAAGAAAACTGAGATGCATTATCGCGACTTTTCGACCCCATTTTTTTCAAAAATCCCTGACAAAAAAACGGTTCACCATTGAATAAAATGATGACTTCACACACCAAAATATGTTTAAAAATATTTATTGAAGCGCTTCACAATTATTTTGCAACGTATGTTTCTAAATAAATCAATAATGTAAATCAAATTAGTAGCTAAACATGCGCAAAGCATCTCGTTCACAGATTATTAATTACTGCCGATGATACTGAAAAACAAAAATCCGCTAAATTTACACAGAAAACGACAAATGGCATAAGTCATATTTTTGGTATATAATATATTTTAACCCAAATGGATTCATATTGTTTTACATCAGATAATGAAGATAACTCCTGATAAAAATCAAAGTGCTTAAATCTCTTCACCATAACGTATCTTAACATTTCAACTCAAAACCCAATGTAAGAATCAAGGACCAAATGATAGTAATCGGCAGATTCACATCGATCGTTTTGTCGGATGTAAAAGTGGTGGTCGTTGATTTTTAAGGTTTGCCAAGAAACTTCACTAATAGGTTATTCAGAGTCCTTGTGCGACTTTCCAGATTTAGTAGAAAAAATTAAATTGTTGAACGTCAGGAATTGCGAGAAGGTGTGATGATGTAAATACTCACTTAGGAAGAAGGCAAGCGCGGCAGTGAGTGCTACAGTGACGAATATGAAGGCCAAGGCTGTGCACTTCCAGCTGCACTGCCTCGTGTTGGACTTCCGCAGCTGGAAATGGGAATGGGCGAACTGATTTGCGGAGAGCGGCCGACGCAGCATGCTGCTACTGCTGCTGCAGCTGCGGTTGGGGAGCGTCGGCGTGGGGTACGTCACGTGATACCTGCGAAAAAAACACAGCAGTATTAGTTTATATTCGAGAAAAATCTCCATTAATCCTCCGACGATTTTCTTACCATATGTTTATAAAACACTGGGCTAATTTTAACTGTTCTTTGTATGCAGTATTTGCTGATACATCCAAATACTTGAACGGAGTGAATTGAAGACTGGAATTGGAAAACGCAGTAAGTACCAAAAACATTAAATTTTTTGTGTCAATACGTAGTAAATACCAATGTTTTCAACCCAGCAAACGATCCCAGATAGCAATTTTAGTTTGCAGCAATCTTGCTCTGCAAATCTGCGAGTTTGCAACAAATTTAAAACGGCAAGAGTGCAAGCTTGAAACAAGTTAACGCAAACGAGTTGGTCACCATGCGTCAGACTTGTCACAAGCTTGCCGCGTCAAACTCATTGCAAACTATAGCAAAAACAGAGTACAAAGACAAGCTCAGATTCGAATCCCCGACATACCGCTTCCTAAACCTGTCGTCCTAACCACTCAGCCAGCTAGACTCCGAGAGAAGAAGATAGATTGCGCTAATAGCTCGTGCTTCTACGATTTATTTTAAACTGTTTTCTTGATTTCATTCATATTTTAAATTTTGAGTTGAGTTTTGAAGTCAAAGAGAGAGCGGTTTTCGCTAATAACTACGTTTTGCTAGTAGAATAAATTATGAAAGTAGGGTTCAAAAGTAATTACTTTTAAAAAGGGACAAAATGTAAGCAATTATTTTTCAACAAACATTGACTGTTTTTTAGGTTTAATTTTGTTTATGAACTTTAAAATTTCAACATTAAGGAAAAGGCGATAAAGTTTTCTTTAAAGTGCGAGTTCTATATTTAGTAAAAAGATAGAGAATTTTTCAAAATATTTTTTATAAAAAAGTTTTTTTACAGATTATCATTGACTTATTGAATTACTAAAAAGAAGTGTGGTCTAGGTGATGCTATTAAAAATCGGATGTTTTTTGAAAACAGAGACAAAGATTATCTGTAAGTGTGCCATATCGTCTTTGCAGCAAACTTGTTTTGCAATCGTGGTGTGAAGTTGTCATAACAACTTCACAGCAAACTTGTTTTGCAAGTGGGTTGGTCGGTTATGCTTTGTTACTTTGCAGGAAGTTTGCTGCAAAGTTGCCACATCAAGTTTGTCATGACCAGCTAATATCAAGAAAAATCAAACTTGCTGCAAGTGGTACATGCTATCTGGGATGTAAGTATCCGACAAATTATAAGTAATAGTTGAAAAGTGTGTTGGTAGATAATACCAATAACTTAGGTGCTGCGAGAACTGAGATTTATTTCTCGTTCTGCTTGAAAATTTGCAATTTTGCACTTACTGCGCTTTCCACTTCCATTCCTTCTATCGTTTATATTCAACGCTATAACAGGATACGTAACGCTGCATCCTCCAATTTGTAACTGAGATGCGGATTTTATTTTGTCAGCATGAGTGGCGTTCGAGTCCGCCCGACGGGGGGCACGGTCTGCTCGACGGGGGGTGACAAAATATCCCCGACAAGGGGGTACGACCTGCTGAACAAATGGGGAAACCCTTTGGAATTTCCGCCAGATCTTTATTTATATACTAGTTGAAAAGACAGTTGCGTGAATGGGGTAAAAAAATTTGCCACAAAGGTGGGGGGGACACAGCACCACCGCAGGTGGGTCATGGCCCCCCAGACACCCCACTGGCGCCACCCCTGCTTTTCAGTGACAAGAGAGTAATGGTATTGTGAGAATTTACGAAAGTATTTTCAAATTTTAACACACTTTTCTATATAACAGCTTGAAAAATACGAATAGCGTTTATAGATATATCGCGAAAAATTATTTTTATTAAGAGATGGTATTGACAGAAAGTTGATAAGATTGGCGAATATGTATGGAAATCATGTGTTGCAGTAAAAGCGTCAATCAGTTCATTTGAAATATCTTATTCTAGAAATGGGATGATGGTGTTAAACAGAGAATGGACTTAATAATGGATTAGATTCTTTGATAGTACTGCAATACTGTTAGGAATTTAAAAAAGAGTATTTATATTGTTCTTGAATGACAATGTGTCACTGATGTTGTAGGATAGATGGTAAAATTAACATAGGTATATCCAGAGTATCGACGTATGAATGATATTTCAACCGTAGCGACGTAAGCGTATATCGACCTTAGAATTATGATAGAACTATTATAAGTTTGGAAATTACAATTAGCTGTAATTTTCTAAAGATTAAATTGCAAAAGAGAGGACGAGTTCTAATCAGAGTTTATCAGTTAATATATATTCCGTTATCATTGATTATTGAAATTATTCTGACGTGCAAAATAATTCTTTATGCTTCAGAACTTTTCCTCTCAAAATCGTTATCAAATAAAGAAGTTCATTCGGAAGAAATTATTCACTAATGTATGTTTATTTTGTTTGCATTTCGAGAAACTTCCAATACGCATCAATCAGAATATGCCAGTGGGAATAAGTTGCATCTCATTTTCAGACGGCCATAAAGTAAAGTATGTTCCTTTATGAAATAGTCATTAATATATATTCTAGTCAAGGAATATATTTGAGTTGCAAGTGATAAAATATATAGCAAACCAAATGACGTGGATATGGAAGAAAGGAATTTAATTAAGTAAGGAGAATGTATACTATGTGTATAAATAGTTCTTAGATTTATCAATTAATTGGAATCGGGAAAATAGGTGAATTTCTACACTGGAGCCAACAAGTCTTATATATGATGAAGCATAGCTGAGATATGAATTGGTTATCAGTTTTAATGCACTCTTTAATGCCGTGATACGTAATATTCAGCAGATAGGCAAGTCGCAGGTTTATGGTATAATGCCCGATATAGGCCAAAGTGTGCTGTGTGGAATGTTGGGACAAAGTTCACAATTTTCGTATCGTATCAGACAAGGAAGACACTAAAACATCATTCTGCAGTATTCGAGATGAATATAAAGAATTTTGATAAGCAAACCAGATTAATTGTACGAATTAAATTCACACATGATTGATTTTAAATGAATTTAAGACAGGCTTAAGATCTTCCAAAAATAACTGTCACGATGGTCTCGGAAATATATATTGGGGCAATGGCTATAAATGTCTGTCATAGACATTTTTATGTAATCAAATATGTACCAAACACTATGTATTAGTAATCATGAATGATCTAACACAAAATACAAGAAATCAATAATTTTTAACAAATATATTGAACTCTCACTTATACGCGCTCTCTTTTATGCGCGTTTTTCACTTATGCGCGTTTTCTCCGCGGTCCCGGCCAGGGATATAGGAAACAATGATAAGTCTTATTCATTTATGCGCCGCGCTGAAAAAGCACCTCTCACTTATGCGCGTCGCAAAAATTTTCTTAGTTCAAAAAGTTTTTTTTTTCCGGCAGAGCAAAAACCCTTTTCGTTCTGTTTCTAAGAATGCATTCCCTCACCCTTCCTCTATTCTTCAGATTCCAGGAACACATTCCTCTAACTTATACACAGGGGTGTACGAGGAGTTTCTTGTGATTGACGTCAGTAAAAGTCGCATTTATACAGCAGCCAATTAGAGAGGTTAGTATTTTACGTACCACGTGGCATTGATCGCTAACGAAAGAACCATCTGTGGAGTAATGGTTATGGTTAGATGGTTAAGTTTTGAAATGGCGAAAAGAACGAAAGTGTCGCTTTCGTTTAAAATGCCTGTTATTAAGAAATTCGAAAAAAATCCTTGTACCTCGGAAAAAGTTTTAGCAGAGCATTTTAATGTCCCAGAATCGACATTGAAAGCGATTTTAAAAAATCGGGAGAATTTCTATTTTCTTTGTGTTCTTAAGAAATAATTAACAGAAGTTATACACGTATTTGCATTTTGAAACATTTTATTTACATTTTTCAGTAGTATTAATTAACAATACATGTACACTGTATTGATGTTTCACTTTTAAGCTCCCCTTTGTGATTTTTCACTTACGCGAGTTTTTTTCGCTGTCCCCGCGCATAAGTGAGAGATCACTGTATGTAAAACATATATGACTTAATTAATTCGTTACTCAACATAGGATGGCCATACGAAAAAAGAGTATGATTCGGGATAATCCCTCAGAAAATAAGGAATTCGTTAATTGCCGATCGATAATTGTTAAACACAAAAGCAAATAAATCCGTTCTACATAAAAAAAAATTACAAACAAAGTAATAAAGAATTGCTATTATTTAGTTCTTACTGGTTAGATCATTACAGAAGGACAAAAAACACATTAGTTGTCCTTATAATAGAAAAAATAATTACCTTTGGGTTACATATGTACAATACACCAAGATTAATCGAGTGTCAGTTCTGACAGTCAACAGTAATGTGAAATAGCGTTGTGTATTCTGTTCAGAAGGCAACTGCGTTATTTCTGTCAGTAATTGATGGTTTCAGAAGAATCAGAAGTAGTACCTTCATGGTTATATGTTCATCATGGAACTAAATTTGTTCCATGATGAACAGTTGTGAATCCTAGAAGTAGTTCATTACGAAACACGGCACTAACAAAAAAAAAGTATTGAAATATTTGCATTTCGGCATAAATACTCCAATTCGACAAAGATCAGAAAAATGGCAACAGGTAACGGAGTCAGTTTAGCGATGATCCATTGACTCAATGAAAACCTTTATTAAAATCAATATCGATGACAAGCTTCTGCTTGTAGCAAAAGTTACTGCTCTAAATAAATAAATTAATTAATGAATTAATATTGCCATTATTAAAAAAAAGCTCTCAACTTTCCTTCTTCCATCATAGAAATTTCGTAAGTAAATGCACGTGGGCCAAATTGTTCTATTTCTTTATTTAATCGGTTTTTTTAAGCTATTGGAGATTTATTGGCAAAATTGTGTAAAATCATGCGTTTAGAAAGTTTGGGAAGATTCTGTGTGATATGTAAATACACTCGTGGACTTTAGTTCTTTAAATATTATATTTCTGTTTTTATCTTTCAAGCTGGAATGCAAGCATTTTGTTTTCTTATTATTTTGCGTTTTAAAAATGGATCTAGTTATTTTATAACATTGATTTTCCGCGTGACCACATAGCGTTTAATTTTTTGGTCTATTTTCATAAATTCTTGATAAGAATATGCATTTGATGATAATCGATGTTTTCTAGAAAGTATTTCTAGATTTTTTTAGGTTATCAGAAGGGACATTCTAAGTTTCTTATAACACAACGGCAATAAAAGAGAAACAAAATTTAAAAGAATGGTAAAATAAGCCATTTCAGTTGCCTTTTGCCACATAATTCTCAGTTGAATGTGAAGTTTAAGGGCAGAAACAAAGTAAGGGCACCGAGTAACGAAAAATAGGAGTTCCCAGGTAGCACAACATGTTGCACAATATTGTATAATATTGTTCGATATTATATAATATTATATGATATCGTACAATATTATACAATATTGCGAATATTGTACAATGTCGTACAATATTGTACAATGTCTTTGTGCTACTGGAGTTATCATAGATGTGTTGAGCGAACTGCTGAAACGAAGGACCATCAACCTTAAAACATGTTGATTAAAAGCATGTCTCTCTGCTTTTATGAAATACTTAGTATAATGGTCTTTCTTAAATTTTTCTCTGTTTTACTCGTTACACGTACATTTTTCAAAAGGGCATAAATTTAATCTTATTTGAATACATTTTAATAAAAATAACTTATAAAATTTTCTGGAATACTATTTGAACTCGGGAAGAAAATTCTCTTCGAAGCATTTTAAAAAACATCAATCTTAAAGGATAAAATATTGCTGTATATTTACCTGTCAGCGTTATGATTAATATGATCCTCTTCACAATGAGGATAGCCAACACCAGGATGGTGATCTGGAATAACAAAATATGTTATTTTAAATTTAATTATAATAAAAACGAGTTAAATTTACATAACAATTTCTCCATTCTTTGATTTTACATGTAAAGGACGTATTAGCAAGGATATTAATAATTAAGTCAATGTTTCATTTGCACTTTTTTAGAGGTAGAAATAAAAAAAGAATGTCCAATTTCCAACATAGTTGTTTTTTAATGAATTTTAATTCCAATAGAATTCGAAAATGTACCAGAACCTGGAAGGAATAAGGTATATATCGATTTAGATATCAAACTAAAAGCATACAAAATATTTTCCCATTAAGAAGCAGCCAGATTATTTATATTTCATTGCATAGTCTAAAAATTAAATTTAGAAATCAACCAATGACCGATCTTCTTTACTTATAATATGCTTTTATAGAAGAACATTTAATTGTGCTTGAGTTTTGCAAGAATAAAATCATCAGTTTATGATGTAATATGCAAAATGACGTCCATTTATGCTTCATTAACGGAATAAAATGGACTCATGTGTGCAATCGGAAGCTAACTCACAAATGCACACTTTGCGATACAGCTATTTTTGTAAATTATTACAGAAAACTTCAAAGGATGCATTTTTGCAAAATTAACTTTCTGGCAATGAGCATATATTTTGCAACGGATAATAGCTGTTTTAACGTTTCTGAAAACGTTGCATTACTAACTTACGCCCATTTAAATACAGATAACAATAGTGAATCCGAAATCCATGCAATGGCAACTGGTTAGTAATTGCATAGCTGCATCCAATTTAAGTAAAAGAAATTACAAATAAGAAGTTAACAAAAACA